>PVKP010003492.1:0-108168 GCA_004027715.1 Plecturocebus donacophilus
TGAATTCTTATAAAAAAAGAAGTTTCCTTCAATTTCCCACTTATTTTCTCCTCATCAATACTTTTCTATCACGCCTTATTTAGACAGTATTTATTTACTGATGTTATTTACCTGGTTAGAGATGGTCAAGTTCAAGAGTTCTAGAGTACAACTCTCATTTAGGATTTTCCTAGTTCATATTCCTAAATGAGACAATTTGAGGTTATTTTTAATATTTAAAAATAATAAAATAAAAAATAAAATAAATTATTATCAATAATTTAATCCACATATAATTATATGAATTGTAGATTACGTACAATGAATTTCTACTGCTAGTAAACTGGTAATGGCTTCTGGCCAACTCTCTGCCAAATTCAGATTGAATTTGCCTGATTACACATTACTAAATGAATAGCTATAAGTACATGGTGCAAACATAATAATCATAAAATAAACCTGTGCTTTCACATCCATGTCAGGATGGAGTAGGTAGTAAGAGACCAACACGCTTATGAAGAGCACACAGGGCAGCCAAGTATGAAATCATCTATTCAAAATCGGTAGAGAGCTGCTGAGACAGAGGAATCTGGAGAGAGGAAAGAAACTTCAAGAGGAGATCTGACTTGTGCAGCCACATTTGTCCTGAGTTTGTACAACATAATTTCTAGAAGTCTCGATAGAAAAAACAATGTAGTTAGAAAGCACAAAGAATGCAGACCTTGAGGAAATATGAGACTCTTAGCTAAAACTATAGAGACACAATGGAAATAAAAAGCAGACTTGGTTTCATCAAGCATACAGACCAGCCTTGACTGTACATGGTCCCTGTGTGGACTAAGGTGACCACATCCTCCTTTATCAGACTCACCTAGGGAAGAGCTAACATTCTAAAGTTTTTGCACATAATGCTCAACATGCAATTAAAACTTACTCATTATTGCAGAAGAATGGAAACAGACCCCTATTTCTCATCATATACAAAAATCAACTCGAAATGGATTAAAAGCTAACATGTAAGGCCTGAAACTATACAACTACTAGAAGAAAACAGGGAAAATACCTTAGACATTGGTCTAGGTAAAAATTTTGTGGCTGATATTTCAAAAGGCAACCAAACAGGCAACCTAAAAAAAATAGGCAAATGGAACTATATTAAATTTTAAAACCTCTGCACAGCAAAAGAAACCATCAGCAGAGTGAAGAAACAATCTATAAAATGGGAGAAAATATTTGTAAACTATTCATCCAAGGAAGTAATATACAAAATATACAAGGAACTCAAACAACTCAACTGCAAGAAAACAATCCCATTAAAAAGTGGGCAAAGGACATGTGTAGACATGTCTCGATAAAAGATATACAGATGGCCAACAGGTGTGAGAGAAAATACTCAATAGCAATAACCATAAGGAGATGAGAAATCAAAACCACAAGAAGATATTATCTTACCCCAGTTAGCATGGCTATTATCAAAGAGACAAAAAAAAAATGCTGGAATGAATACAGAGAAAAAGGAACGATTATACACTGTTGGTGGGAATGTAAATTATCACAGCAATCTTTTAATGGCGATTTCTAAGAGAAAAAAAACTAAAAATAGAACTGCTATACAATCCAGCAATCCCATTAATGGGTATCTGAATCCTTATGTTTATTGCAGTACTATTCACAACAGCCAAGATATGGAATCAAGCTAAGTGTCCATTAATGAATAAATACATAAAGACAATTTGGTAAATATACACAACGGAATACTATTCACTTATAAAAAAAAAAAGAAATCCTATCATTTGCAGCAACATAGATTGAACTGAAAGTCATTATGTTAAGTGAAATAATCCAGTCAGAGAAAGACAAATAGACACATGTCCTTGTCATGTCATCACAGAAAGACACATGTACTTACTCAAATGTGTAGCTAAAAAAGTTGATCTCATGGAGATAGAAAGTAGAATGATCTATATTGGAGGCTGAAAATGGAGACTGAAGAATGAAGTGAGGCTGGTTAATGGATTAAAACATACAATTAGATAGAAGGAGAAGTTTTAGTTTTAGCCCAGTAGGGTGACTACCATTAATAATAATTTATTGTATAATTCAAAATAGTGGAAAGAGAAGGCTTGAAATGGTTTCAACACAAAGAAATAATAAGTGTTTAAGGCGATGTATACTCTAATTACCCTGATTTGATCATTACACATTGTATGCATGTATTAAATTATCACACATACCTATAAATATACATAATTATTATCTATCAATTAAAAAGAAAAAAAATACAGCACCATTACAAGCAAAGATTTTCCCTAAGACAGGAAACAATGTACTAATTATACAAAAAAAGCAGGAGGACAGAATGAAAACAAAAGAAAAAAGAGATAACAAAAATAAGCCTATGTTTGATCCAACTATAAATGTGAACTACCAATGACTTTTAAATACTATGAGAAGCAAACTTTACAAATAGAGGAAAACCTGTGGACAGTAGATTAAAAGATGTATATTTTCATTGGTTAATTAGAATTTATTTTTAAATTGAAATTCTAAAATCTGAAAAATATAATAATATATGAAGATAAGAAATAACTAAAGTGTTTTTACAGCATTTTAGACACAGCAGAAAACAGGTTTTGAGAAGTGGAAGATGGGTCATTAGAAATGACAAATGAGACACAGAAAACACAGTAAATGATGCAGAAAGAACATTAGAGATATATAGCACACAGCTAAAAGTGTAATATAGATTTATTGTGAGTACCAGAAGAAAAGGGGAGGATAACTATTGGGTTTTGAATATTCATCTTTATTAATTTTGTTCTGAATGCTCACAGAAGATATCTGAACCGGAGAAGTAATAAGTATTATGTAATAAGTGCATGCCTTTCTTCACATAGGTCCTTACCCTGGGGAAATGCCATAGCCAAGTGTGAAAAACACATTCCTTTACAGAGCAACAATAAGACTGGTAGCCGACTTCTCAGTGGATGAGAGCCAGCAGACAACATAATGATATCCTTAAAGTTGTCAAAGAACATCTCAACTGGAAAATGGATGCCTTATAAAAATCTCCTGCAGCAATGAATGTGAAAAAAATCTATTTTAGACAAAAGATGAGAAAACTAAATTTGATCTTAAAGAACTATCAAGGAGGATATTTTATGCATATGAAATATAACTCCAGATTAAAAGAAGAAATTTCAGGAATTAAGAATGAAGAATAGAATGGGTAAATGTGTGAGTAAATTTAAATAAAAATTAACTAAATATTTACTTATAAAGCAATATTTTGAGACAAAATTATGTCAAGTTTGTGGGGTTTTTTCTTTTCAGTTGACAAACAATAAAATTGTAATATTTATATTATACTACATGATGTTTTGTAATATATATGTACCTTATGGAATGACTGAATAGAGGTAATTAACATATGGATTACCTCACATATTTCCTTGGCTGGATCATAGTTCACTGCAGCCTTGACCTCCTGGGCTCAAAAGATCCTCCCACCTCAGCCTCCTGAGGAGCTTGAATCATAGGTGCAGACTACTGCATCTGGCTCCTTAACATTGTGTGTGAGTGTGTCTCTGTGTGTGTGAGAGTGTGATAACAACACTTCAAATCTATTCTCTTATCAATTTTCAAGTTTACAATATATTATTACTAACGATGGTCACTTTGTTGTATAATACATCTCTTGTATTTATTGCTCCCATATAACTGAATTTTGTACCTTTAACCAACATCTCCCCAGTGCCCCACCTCACCCTGTAGCTCCTGGTAACCACCACTCTAATCTCTGCTTCTGTGAGTTTGACTTTTTACATTCCACACATAAGTGACATTATAGTCTGTCTATTTCTGTAACTGACTCATTTCACTTAGCAGAAAGTCATACGGGTTTATTCATCTTGTTGCAAATGATGGGATTTCCTTTTTATTTTTTTTAAGGATCCCATTGTGCACGTATAGCACATTTTCTTAATCCACACATTTGCTGATGGACCCATAGGTTGATTCAGTATTTTGGCTATTGTGATATACTGTTTTTGTTTTCTTTGGCTATACACCCAAAAGTGTGATTGCTGGGTCATATGGCAGTTCTATTTTTAATTTTTTGAGGAATCTCTTTACTGTTTTTCATTAGAGCTGTACTAATGTGCATGTCCACACAGTGTGGAAGCATTCACTTTACTCCATATCCTCACGAACAATTATTTTTGTCTTTTTTATAGTAACTGTTTAAATGCTGTGAGGTGATATCTCATTGTGGTTTTAATTTGCACTTTCCTGATGATAAGTAATGTTGATCATTTTTCATGTATCTATTGGCCATTTGTGTCTTCTTTTGAGAACTCTTTTCAGGTTCTTTGCTCAATTTTTCACTGTGTTATTTGTTTTCTTGCTATTGAGTTCTGTGAGATCCTTATGTATTTTTAATATTACCCCCTTACTATATGTACAGTTTGCAAGTATTTTCCCTCATGCTGTGGGTTGTCTCTTCACTCTGTTAATTGTTTCCTTTGCTGTGAAGAAGCTTTTTAGTTTGGTATAGTCCCATTTGTCTATTTTCACTTTTAAGATCAGATCCAAAAGATCATTGCCCAGACCAATGTCATAGAACTTTTCTACTACACTTTTTTCTAATAGTTTTAGAGTTTCAGATTTTACATAAGTTCTTAATTTAATTTTTGTATACAGTGTAGGAAAACAATATGTACCGTTTAAATGCATAATATCATTTAAGGAAAAGTTAGGAGGAAATTAATGACATTAACATGTTCTAAAGTTGTGACATTATTTGAGAAGTAGTAACATAATTTTATTATTTATTAATAAGCCAAAGTTATATGATATAATCCTATTCCCTATGATAACTATGAATAGGTAAAAGAAAATATGACAACTTAATATAAGGGGAAAATGTGAGAAATAAAATCTGATTAATTCATAATAGATAATATCAGAGTGAGAAAGAAACATAAATGATGGGTAAAATAAAAACCAATTAGTTACATGGTAAATTTTAACAATTTCTATGCATATATACTTACACTAAGTATATAAATTTCCTAAGTAATTTAATTAAAGAGAGATTGTCAGACTGGTTATAGCTGCTAGTGGTAATTATCTGCCCCTATCAATCAGCTTTTACTTTGTCTCTGATACTGGTCCAGTCTCTATTGTCCTACTCTGTGCATACTTGGCTAGAGGCATTCTTTGGTTATAGCATCCTACTGTACACCTGTGTGCCTCCCAGGAATACCCTTCAACCAATGACTACTCAGAGTTAAAGAATGCACAGCCTAAAAATTTCATTTTTTGGAGTATGGCAATGATCTCTGAGGTATGCCTTTTGTGCTGTCTGTCATTGACCCCGGTTAGATTAAACTCAAATTACCAACAGCGGCTTCCTCTCCTTTCCTATCTAATTTGCCATCTAAAATGCAGTGAAGCATAAGATCGTAACTGAATGAACTCTGTATATCAAAATCCTTGTCGCAGGATCTTCTCAGGAAGCCCAAACTATGTAATGCCATAAAAAAATTAAGTCTTTATCCAACTCAGTGATACATGTGTGAGACAGACTTTAAATTAAAAAAAAGAAGTTTAAAAATAAAATGATGGAAAACAACAAAAATACCTTTCAAAAGCTTATGTCATTATACTAATATACCAAAAAGTGTACTTAAAGGTAAGAAGACTTTCTAGAGATAAAGACTGTTCTAAATCATAAAGGTAAATAAAACTATACTATTCTAAATAGCTATACTATTCTAAATCTGTGTAACAAAGCTTCAAGTACATAGATATAATAATTCTAAATCTACATAATATAGTTTCAAAATAAAGCAAAAAATTAGAGAATTCAAGGAAGTGGGAACAAGTATGTGATCATTTTGGGAGATTTTAATATGTCTGAAATTATTTGAGAAAATAAGCAAACAGGAAGACTGATCTTCATTGATATAGAAAATCCAAGTAACACAGTTAAGAAATTGATGCATCAAGAAATTATTTAACATAACTATGAATATACAATTAAGAGATGTCACCTCATTAATATATAGAGAACTATTTAACAATTACAGAATTTGTAGTCTTTTGATCTGCATACTGAATATTAACAAAATGACCGTAGGCTGGGCTATAAAGACAACTTCAGTAACTTTCCGAGAATTGACTTCATCAGAGTATGTTCCCTGAGTAGAAATAAGCCAGGCATTAAAAACAAAAATAAAACTATAAAAACAGCAAACTTGCTAAGTAGTAAACAACATATTTCTAAGTAATTTATAAATCACAACAATAATTTATGACACAGAACAGAAGCTAGAAATATTTTCAACTGAATTATAATTACAGTAAAACATCAAAACTTGTACACAACTAATACAATGCTTTAGTGAAAAATTTGTGGTGTTAAATGCACATATTATAAAAAAAGAAAGGCTGAAAATAAATAATACAAATGTTTATATAAAAATGTAAGATCAAAAAAACAGCAAACCTAACACAAAGTAGAAAAGAATACTAATAAAGATAGGAACAGAGTTCTGAGACTATAAAACAAGAATATTTTAGGGAAAGTTGATTACTTGGAATAGTAACATTTATAAATTTCTAGCAAAATTGATTTTAAAAACTGAGACAGGAAACATTTAAAAAGCAAATATCACTTCAGAACTACAGATATTTGGAAAGATAATAAAAGGACATTATGATAGACTGTACATCAATAATTTGACAATTATATGCTATGACAAAACATCATTATCAAAACCAACAGAAGGAGAAATATAAAATTTGAATAATCCTATTGCCAACTATTCTTATGATCCTTTCCTCAAAAGAACTTAAGGCCTAAATGGCCTGAACATTGAATTCTTTTAAATATTAAAGGAAGAAATAGCATTGATCTTACACAAACTCCACAGACAAGAGTGAAAATAGAAATACATTTGTAAACTTTGTATGAGGTCAGCGTATACCTGAAAAGAACAAGAAAGGAAAATTTACAAACCAAACTCTTCCACGAGCATTGATAAAAATATCCTAAACTGATTAGCAAATTATCTCTCTGATATATTAAATGATACTATCTAGATACTATCTACTGACTAAACAGGTTCATTCCTCTAAAGCAATGGTGATTTAAAATAAAAAACTCACTTGATAACAGCACATCTCATAAACAGAAAAAAAAAGAAGAGAAATCATGTAATAATCTCAGAATCGTGATGAAATTCAATACCCAATCATAAGAAAAATCTATTAGGATCTAGGAAGAGAGAGCAAATTCCTTAAATCAATAAAGACTATAGATAAATTCTTCAGACTAGCCTTTGTTACATTAAAGCACAATTATAAAAATAGTACAAAGAACTGTTTCAGATTCACCAGGCCCTTTGTGTCGCCTTGCAGTTGATGCATAAGAACACGTTTTGATATAGTTTTAATAAAAGCATCTATTTTGTTTTCTATTTTATTTCTTGTGTTTTTTGTTACCCCATAATCTTCCACAGTAGGTGCTGCGATGACCTCCCTTTTGGAATGGAGGACTTTCTCCCACAGGTGCCTGGAGTTCTCCTAGCAGAACTCCCTTAGTCATTCACTCCACAGGGACAGCCCAGCTAAGAAGAGTTGTGGCAGCCAAGCCAGGCCCCTTCTGGTGAGGTCACATCCAATGACTAACCAACCTGGGTATGTAAACTCCCACCCTGTCACCCCAACTAGGGATGATCTTGAGAGTCTTCCCACCCTCAGAACTCCCGGTGCGTGGGCTGAGGCCTCCACTGAGCTAACTTCACAGTTCACCTTCTTCTGCCCAGTCGTCCCTCCCACCTTCTCTTCCCTGGCCTTTGCTCAAGAGCACACCCTGAGTGCCTCCCATAGGTCAGCCTCCTTGCAGTCAGCTTCCTAAGATGTCAGACAGTTGCATCTTCATGGGGTTATTTTTTTTTAATGGTTGTTTAATGATCTATAGAATTTAAACATCACAACTCTCTTATCTTCATTTTACGTATGTATAGTTCTTTTCTTCTATAACACCAAAACACCAGACATTTTATTGGGTTTTCATTTAACAGTCTTTGAATTATTTTCTTAAAGTGCATAGCCAAGAGTAAAATAACTAGGTCACAAATTTGTGTGTGTGTGTGTGTATATATGTATACACACATTATACTACCATATTCTACATGTGAGTTATATATATTCATAAGCATACAGTGTGGTCATTCTGAAGCATGTATTTTGCCAACTGGTAACACACATCAATCACTCTACTCATATAGCAGTTTTCCCAGCACATCATATAATTAGGTATTATTTTGTTTGAAAATTAAAAGATATAAAATAGAACCTCACCCTTCCTTCAGTTTGAAATTTTATTCAGTAGTAATATTAAAGTTTTAAAAATTATTTCCTTTCTCTATAATTAACATCATCTTTAGCAAAGTAATGGAATTAAAACAAATGTTGTATGAGTGTTATATCTAATTGTTTTCACTACTTTTTTCTAAACAGCTCATAAATCCCTTGTTTTTATACAACTGGTTTCCTAGGCATTAAGCATATAGAACCCCATAATTAAATTAGGCATGTTTGATAGAGTTAATTTATTTTTCATTCAAATTGTTATTATTCTGACATGATAAATATGCCGTTCATTAAAAATAACTGTTATAGAAATATGCAAATATTTAAAGCATATGAATCTCAGTTCTAGCACTTTTTAGTAATTTAAGCTTTCATAATCTTATTTATTTATCTGTATAAATGTGGATACAAATGTCCACCTCGTAGCATAGACATGACAATTATGTTTGTAAAGCCACTGGAGTAATATCTGCTTTGTAGGAGAGCTCCCATGATCCATACTGTAGGAAAAAAGACAGGATTCTGGCCATATTTCAGGGCAGAAATGAAAGGAAATTGGCATAGAGTAGAAGAAAGCAAATATAGGATGGTCCTGAACAGAGCCCCCGAGAGTGGCAGTCTGAATGAGAGCTAATAAACACTATCTAGTAAAAACATGTGTACTCATGTTTTGTAGGAAAATCTCAACTTCTTACAAGTACTTCCTGAAGATGGTCCTCTGAAGGCATGGACTTCAGGTAACTCATTTTATATGTTTGCCTGTATCTCTTACAGGGCTGTTATAAGTAAGACTTGGGAAAGTCCGGCCACTAAGGACATGAAGGAAAGAATGGTGTTGCTGTGGATCCCATCCAGGTCTGAAACCCTGAGATCCCAAGTAGTCTCAAGGGCACAAAGACAAATCAAGGCAGAAGACTGTGATACAGTAAGACTTTCCTGGTGATGCAATAGCCTGTTGGGTGCCAATAGTGCTCACTCTTAAAGGCATTTGGTTATGAATTATTGGAAGAAAGGTGTAATGACTGGATTTACATAGAAATTCTAGTCACACAATACCTGGATGAAAATGCATAATTTTTCATCATTTAGGCTTATAACGTCCTGTGAGAGAGAATATTTAAAAGTGTATAATAATGCAAATAGAATTTGAGTAATGTTTGTTGAATGCCTACTCCATGATGAGAAACCACTTAGAAAATAAGAATACAAACCCAAATTAGATAAGACGCTGCTCTGAAAGTGCATTTTTAAGTAATAAAATTTTAAATTATCAAATGAATGGCTACTTGTGAAAAACTATACCAAGACGTTGCCCATAAACTTATATTTTCCTCTGTTCATGTCCTTTGCCTACTTTTTAATAGGGTCATTTGTTTTTTTTCTTGTAAATTTGAGCTCCTGGTAGGTTCTGGATTATTAGAACTTCGTCAGATGGGTAGACTGCAAACATTTTCTCCCACTCTGTAGGTTGCCTGTTTACCCTGATGATACTCAAAAGAAGACATTCATGCAGCCAACAAACATATGAGCAAAAGCTCAACATCACTGATCACTAGAGAAATGCAAATGAAAACCCCAGTGAGATACCATCTCATGCCAGTCAGAGATGCTGGCAAGGTTGTGAAAAAATAGGAATGCCTTTACACTGTTGGTGGGAATGTAAATCAGTTCAAACATTGTGGAAGATGGTATGATGACTCCTTAAAGATCTAGAACCAGAAATACCATTTGACCCAGCAATCGCATTGCTGGGTATATACCTAAAGGAATATAAATCATTCTGTTACAAAGATACATGCACATACGTTCATTGCAGCACTATTCACAATAGCAAGGACATGGAATCAACCCAAATGCCCATCAATGATAGACTGGATAAAGAAATGTGATACATATACACCATGGAATACTATGCAGCCATAAAAAGGAATGAGATCATGTCCTTTGCAGGGACATGGATGGAGCTGGACACCATTATCCTCCACAGACTAGTGCAGGAACAGAAAGCCAAACACTGCATGTTCTCACTTATAAGTAGGAACTGAACAGTGAGACCATATGGACACAGGGAGGGGAACAATACACACTGGAGCCTATTGCAGGGAGTGGGGTGGCAGGAGGGAAAGTATTAGGATAAATAGCTTATGCTTACAGGGCTTAATACCTAGGTGATGGGTGTATAGGTGCAGCAAACCACCATTGCACACATTTACCTATGTAACAAACTTGCATATCCTGCACATGTACCCCAGACCTAAAAATAAAATTAAAAATTAAAAAAAATATTGTCTGAATCAGATATTAACATACCTTTATATTGCTTTATGTTATCCAGTTATTAAACTCAGTAAATATTTATTGAGAAGCTATGGGCATACAGCATTGAACTACAGAGAAACAATTCCTCTGTGTGTGTGTGTGTGTGTGTGTGTGTGTGTGAGCTTGAGAATGGGAGAGATTGGGGACCATTTTGTAGCCTGAACATTGGGAATTGCAGTAGTAATAAAGGGTTGACAGGTGGGAGAAAGGAGAGAGTAGAACCTGGGGATCCTAGGACAAATTGGGGAGAGGAAGACTGTTACAATCAATAGACCTACCCATGGAAGGATTAGCCTTAAAGTGAAAGGAGGTATCTTCCACAGAGACTAGTGGAAAAGAGGCAAAGGTGAGTATAGATATTTGGAGTTGCCGTAAGTGGATTCTGAGCGTGTCTGTTCCCCTCAGTCTCAACCATGGTCCTGGCACAAATTAGATGTTCAGTAGACACCTGCGGAATAAGTCAGAGATGAATTACAAAACAAAATCTCCACGTAGAATGCTCTTACAACAATGACACTATAAAAGCATGTAAAAGATTTGCAAAATTCTCAATAATGTAAGGCAAATGTATATGTCAGCCGGTTTGTAATGATGATTCATAAAGGACAAAGTATGTGAAAAACACAAAGGAAGAAAACAATGAAGTTTCAACTCACTTCTTATTCATAAAACTCCCAGAAATTTTATGCAACTGTAATTAATCTCTAACAATTCTGAAAATGCGTGAATGCTGAATACTCCAGGTATTCTTAAACTGTGACAGGCCGTTTATTTGGAATGCCATGTTTCAGTCTCAGTCCTATTCATAACACAATAGGAAAAAGCACATGCAGTGGCTGCCTAGGTGGAAGACAGGATCATCTGTAGCATATTCAAGTGACTTGTACATAGCAGGGACACAGGTTTGAAATTGCTGGCTTTTCCTAGCACCCGTGGGTAGTCATTGCATGTCAAACTGAGCAAGCTGATGTCCAGTTCAATTCTGCTAGAGGAGGCGGAACCCAAGTTAATGTGGGCAGTAGGACCAGCCAACTCATTTACCTGTGGTCACTGGGTGGAGATTTGTATGCAAAAATGATACGTGACTTTGTGTCACTTTGCCTTTGGAAACACACAGGCGAGGAGATACAGAGATGTGGTTGGACTCACAGCTCCTACCCCACAGTTAGCTAATGACACTGGGCAAATCATGAAGACTTTCCAAGTCTCCATTTTCCTTGTTGTAAAATAAAAACTAATGGAGCCTCTTGCAAGACTAATAAGAGTGTTAGAAATAGTATATTTAAAACATTCACATGCTGCATAGAATGTGGTGTAAGTTTGTAAATCATAGGTACCATTAGTAGATGTAGCAGCATTAATAGCCTAATTCTTCTCAACCCATGATGAAGCTGATATTAAGATTGATTCTTAGCAATTTTAGCTGCCCCTTTTTAAGGAAGATTCTTGTTCCATCACCAATATAAATTCTGTGGTCAGCTCTCATTTTGAATGAGAAGCTTTTTTTTTTAAGACAGAGTTTCACTCTTGTTACCCAGGCTGGAGTGCAATGGTGCAATCTTGGCTCAATGCAACCTCCACCTCCCGGGTTCAAGTGATTCTCCTGCCTCAGCCTCCCAAGTAGCTGAGATTACAGGCATGTGCCACCACACCCGGCTATTTATTGTATTTTTGGTAGAGACAGGGTTTCACCATGTTGGTCAGGCTGGTCTCGAACTCCTGACCTTAGGTGATCCACCCATCTCGGCCTCCCAAAGTGCTGGGATTACAGGCGTGAGCCACTGTGCCCAGCTGAGAAGCTTTTTATAATTATAATTTAAGGTTACAAACACACTGTGAAATATGTCATGATGTCTTCCCTAAGTGTCACATCTCTTTGTGTGGAACCTACAAACACTACATTCTCTAAGACAACAATATAATTACTTGCATAATTTATTGAAGAGTGCTTTCAGCCTCGCTTCTATGTGACTTAAAGAAATTACTGCTGCTTAATAATTCAGCCCCTGTAAAGCCCCTGATTCATAATTAAGGAATGGGCTGATAAAATCAATATTCACTTGAGACAAAGGAATGAGGCATTCCCACCTGCAACAAGGATTCATGTGACAAGCACTGATGTGAACACGGTTGCCCTCCCAAATTATCTCACTTTGAAATAATGACCCAGGTCAGGCGCAGTGGCTCATGCCTATAATCCCAGCACCTGGCAGGCCAAGGCAGGTAGATCAACTGAGGTAAGGAGTCTGAGACCAACCTGGCTAACACGGTAAAACCCTGTCTCTACTAAAAATACAAAAATTAGCTGGGAGTGGTGGTGGGCGCCTGTAATCCTGGTTACTTGGGAGGCTGAGGCAGGAGAATCGCTTGAACCCTGGAGGAAGAGGTTGCAGTGAGCCAAGATCACACCATAACACTCCAGCCTGGGTGACAAAAGTGAAACTTTGTTCCAAAAAAAAAAAAACAATGACCTAGAATTCAGAAGAGAGAATATCAATCATGCTTTACTTTAGGGAAAATACAAAAGTTTACATTAACACTTTCTCTCAAGGAATCTTCAAAGTTAAAAAAGATTAGTTATTTTCCTCAGCATCTCATTTATGCCTTTAAACATCTGCATGTTCTAATATTTTAAAAGTTACTTGTGAAAACCAAACACTGCATGTTCTCACTCATAAGTGGGAGCTGAACAATGAGAACCCAGGGACAAGGAGGGGAACGTCACACACTGGGGCCTGTCGGTGGGTGGGAGGCTAGGGGAGGGATAGCATTAGGAGAAATACCTAATGTAGATGACCGGGTGATGGGTGCAGCAAACCACCATGGCACATGCATACCTATGTAACAAACCGGCACGTTCTGCACATGCAGCCCAGAATTTATAATAATAAAAAAGTTACTTGTATAAGGCCATTCTTGCATTGCTGTAAAGAAATAACCTGAGACTGGGTAATTTATAGAGAAAAGAGGATTCCTTGGCTCAGGGTTCTGCAGGCTGTATAGGAAGCATAGAGGTTCTGCTTCTGGGGAGGCTTCTGGATGGGAACACAGATCCAAATTATATCTTTACTCATTCTTAGTTACTGAGGCTAACAGAAACGTTGTGTATTTATTAAATTGACTCTTCTTATTTGTATGGCACAAATGGCTGTGTGTCTGAAACCAGGTCAAGGCAAAATATCCGTGACTGTTAGGGATGTCACCATCCCTGACAATGATAAAACTAGCAATGATAACGGCAGCAATGACGAGCAGTAAAAGGTCTAGTCTTATAAGTTAATTTATAGTTCACCTCTCTCAGCATTCTGCTTTTCAGTGCTTGCATTCCAGAAAGCAGAAGCATCTTATTCTAAATAGAAGAGTATCCCTGTTGCAAAAAATACGGCATGTGATACTCTCTTGAATGAAGCAAAGCAAATGATATTTCCTTTAGAGATTTCCACTGGAAAATTTGGGGCTAGCCTGTCCGTCCTTACCAATGATAACTATCCCTCTCTCAGTCCATAAGAAATTTATATAATATCTGACTAGATTTGACCCCACTGGGCAAAGGAAAGTTCTCTCCCTGGGAATTTGAGTGAGTCGCTTGAATGTGACAACAGAAGCGATAGCATGGCCAGCTGCTGCGTGTCCACAGTATGGTGGATACTGCAAACAGACACAGAAAGTAGACAGGAGAAACCGGGGAAGCCCACCGGGAGGTCTCGACTCCTGTGGCTTCCTGCTTCTAGCCCTTATGCAGGATCTGGCTGCACTGACTAAGACACCAGTACTCTTACAATGAAGTGTCTGTTTTTCATTTTGGTGGTTTAACCAGGCTCCCATTATTTAAATTGAGAGGAAAGCTAATCAAGGTGGAAACCAAGCATGTTTACAGCAAAAAAGGACTGAAGTTAATTTTGCTAAAAGAACGGTCTAAGGTTAAAAATTGGGCAAAACTTTGAAATACATGATTGGATGCTGATGGGCTTATACACAAGTATTCCAAGGATGACAATAGAGATGACAGAAAGTGGGAGTGTTTGGTAGGAGTGATTACTGCCGTGCGAAAGATTTATTATGTTTAGTGGAGACAGAATGAGAGAAAATGAGAAAAATGGCTTTTGGGTTCAAATAACAAAGGATTTTAAATGCATTCATAAAATATTATCAGTTTATTTTGTTATCGATGGAGGTCCACCAAAGTTTGTGACCATGGCCAGAGAACAAAAAGGAGTAAATCTTGTTTTCAAATTACTTATAGTCATCCTTCAGTATTTGCAGGGGACTGGTTCCAGGATCCCTGCAGTTACCAAACTCTGTGTATATTCAGGTTCCGCAGTCGGACCTGCAGAACCAGCAGATGAGATCGTTCAGCCCTCCACATCCAAGGTTTCACATCCCACCAATACCATGTGTTCCTTTCAGCCATGTGTAAGTGGACCCTAGCCACGTGTAGGCTGTGCAGTTCCAGGGTCAACTGTGCTACAACTTTCACATTATTTCCTACTTCTTTTTTTTCTAATACTTAAAAAATAAAATAAAATCCATCTCTGTGATGTGGCTCTTGGCAACTTGAATATGATTAAGACTACTTTGAAAATGCAAGTTGGAAGACGGATTTAATGACCGTTATTTCATGATTATCTCTCTGTGACAACAAGGTGTCCATTCAATGCTGACTGTTGATTCCACTTTTTTTCTCTATTTACTCTATTTAGCAGATGACAAAGTGCATCTCGGATCAGAAAAGTGACCTGCCCAAGACATTTTCGCAGGAAAGGCTTAGAGCACAGATACAAATTGGAGTTTATAGCCACAGTCAGAAGTCATAGAAAGGTCTTCATAGGGGAGCTAGGATTTGATTTTCATCTTAAAGAAAATAGATAATTATCCAAGTTGAGGGCAGGAGGCAGGTCCACGTGGATGGCTGGGAGGGACGTGAGAAGCTCTGGGTCCTCACCCGTGTCGGTCACTTACCAGCTGTGTGGATTGGGCAGAGCCCAGAGGAACTATCTGAGCCTGATTTATATTCTTAAAAACTGAACGCCTCCTTTCTGTTCATGTCATAGAGCACTTGAGGGCATGACATGTCATACAAATATGCAACGACCGAAGTTTCACAACGGGAGCACACAACCTACTGCACAATAAATCGTCTATTTATCATGGAATAAACATAGGGAGTAAAGAGAATAAACAATGAAAAATAGGGTGGGGCCAGCACACGCTGGTATGAAGCTCAAAGGAGGAGGATCTATGTCACACTCACGGTGGGTGCCTGAACAGAGCCCCAGGAGGGAGGCTCATGAGCAGTGGCCCCTCCAGTGGGAGCCCCTCCTGCTCAGTGGCTGTTTGCATCTTAGACAATGACATAGGGCCTACCCAGCCCTGGGCTCCAGTTGTTTCCTTGGTGTTGTATAAATCTTCTCCTGAATTAGATTATTAGCACTTAGATCCTTTTTCAGTATATTTAATCCCCTCCACATCCGCGAAGTTGTAAACACACCTTAGTCTAATGCTGGGGTGTGCACGGTGTTAACAAGCATACAATTTGAGATTAGCAGGTTTTACATGTGGCTTGCGGAATCAGAATCATGATATCATCGCAGTCTCTACTTTTCAATTAAGCAGAATAGGCTAAGTATCTAGGACGATGAAAAGAGCAAGCAGGCTTATTTGGGTGACCAAATGGTCAGCTCCTAGGTGGTTTCTTAGCAGCTTAGGGAAGCTCACAGAGCACTCTGAGGTCTGATTGGCTGCCCTGGGAAGATGGAAGTCAGAAGGCCAGAGAATGTTTAGCTTACCTTGAAATTTCCCAGATATTCTAAACTTAAAAACAGAAATCTGCAACTCAGCAGTTCTCTTTCGCTTATTCCTAGTGTTCTAGAAATAGCTTTTCAGTTTCCAATGACTATGTTCTCTCCAATGTAAAGATCTTGCTACAAGGCAAAATCTAATCTCACGTGTCTAGAAAGGTGAGATTTATTCTTTTCTTCCTCATCTTTCACTCTCCTGAGAAGTATCTTCACCAGCACTGAAGGGAGACAACCTTCCACAGCCCAACTGCCCCTCCACACTGATTGTCCTAAAAAGTCAGGAATAATATCCCTTCCCTCCAGGTAGACGCCAGCCTTTCCAAGCCCATTTGTAAGGAGAGGCTCATCCAACTACACCAAGCAACCTGCACTTCATAGCTCAAACTGCAGAGAAATTTAAAATGAGATTCTCCTAAACTGATTAAGCCCATAGTATAGAATTAACTATACATAGTTACTTAGTTAAATCCATCTGCATGCTGTAACCTACTGAAAATATGCAGTGAGGTACTCATTCTTGCCTTATCCTATTTAGGACTTATTGAAACTTAGAAGAGCCTATCACTCCTCCTTTATTTTCTAAAGTTATGTGCTTTAACATGGTCAAGTCTTTGGCCCTGGGCTTTATATTAATTGCAGAGAATTCTGTTTTTCTTTCTGCAAATCTGGTGGATATAAATTTATACATAGAGCCCCCATCATGCGTTTTAGTTTGTTGGGTTGTGTGTTATTATATATCTCTGACTCCACCTCAGAAGCTGTGAATGGATCATGGATACATGGGTATGCACGGAGATAAAGCCACTTGCGTCTGCTGAACAGAGAGAAATATCTCTCTATCAATGCTTACATTGTTGCCATGGAAAATGCCCCATTTCAGGAGGATGACTCAAAGAAGCATCCTCCTGAAGTGGGGCATCACTCAAGTTATTTCCGCTGACTCCCCCAGACAAACATAATCTTTGTCAAACACTGTCCTTCTTATTCTGGGCACATATCACACATCACTGTCACATGGCATTGTAACGTCACTTAGGATTACACGCTAAGTTTTCACAGAGAAGGACCCACCCTTTTAATGTCTGTATTTGCCAGATGATGTGTAGCAGTATCCAATGAACGTTTAAAATCCGTTTGCAGCATGTGTTTATCCTCTGCAGCAGCAGTCCCCATCCTTTCTGGCCCCAGGGACTAGTTGCATGAAAGGCAGTTTTTCACCGACGTGGCGGAAGTTGGTTCCGGAAGGAAACTGTTCCCCCACAGATCCTCAGGCTTTAGTCAGCGTCTTGTAAGGAGCGCGCGCTCTACATCCCACGCATGCGCAGTTAACAACAGGGGCTGCGCTCCTAGGAGCAGCTGAAGCCCCGGCTGATCTGACAGGAGGTGGAGCTCGGGGTGTCCCTCCTGCCATGAGGCTCGTTTCCCAAGGCTGCGGACTGGCACCTGTCCATGGCCTGGGGGCTGGGGATCCCTGCTGTACGGCGTGACGGACTGTGTGTCAGGTGCTGGGGTTACAATGGAAACAAGACAGAGTGGACCCTGCCCTCCTAGAACTCTGTTCGTGTGGGGAGAGAGATGAAAACAAGCAAACAGAATCCTGGAAGAAAAGGCAACAATATAAAAAACAAACAAGAAAGTGTGAAGGAATAACAGAGAGGGAAGACCTCTCACTCTAGATGCCCCTTAAGCAGAAAACTAAAGGAAAGGAGAAATGTTGAAGAAGAGCCTTCCAAGAAAAGGGGGTCACATATGCAAATATCCTTATTTGGAAAGCAAAAGAATGCGTGCATGAACAAACGGATGTGAGACACACACACATAGACACTTTAGGCTACGTGCTTTACATAAAAGAAGCATTTCCCATTTTATGGAAGGAAGCTTTGCTAGAGGGCTTTCTAGGTCTAACACCAGTCATCACTCGTGAGCATATGCACTGTGGGTTTTATTTTTTATGCGGTTTAATGCAGAGCAAAGCGAGAAGGAGGCTGCGGGAAAGCAGCACCGTGGTCCCCGGGAACGCCCGGGCAGGCTGATCCTAACCCCAGTGCACCTCCTGGGCTGTGCATAAAGGCGGCCACCTCCTGTGAACTGTAAACTCCAGGGTGAAGAAAAACTTGTTTATCTTTGAAAATTGGGCCAGCTTTTGTAAATATTGCCCATTCCCGGTTTTACAAAGTGATAGTTTGTTTCAGAGCATTCAGTGTGAAGTCGTAGTTGAGAGGCGTCATAGCTTACAGGTTGAGACGGTGGGCTTTGGATTCGGTCTTCCTAGGTTCAAACCCTGGACCTATGCCTTCCCACCCATGTGACTGCCTTAACCTTTCTGTGACTCAGTTTCCCATGCCTGCAGGTATTTCTTCTGTTCCTCTGCCTGTTCTTTCCCTACTCTATTTCCCCTTCTTCTTCCTCTAGCTACCTCTTTATTATAGAGATATACTGAGGTCTCACCCTTGGAGCTTGAGATCAAATTAGTTAATGCTGCAAGACAATTAGAACAGTGCCCAGATCCCGCGGGGTCTGTTACAATAACAACTTTCATCATAAGAATTTCCTGCTTTTATTGAACCAAAATCTCCATCTTTTAAAACTTCCATTAATTATCTTAGAGTTGCCCTTTGATATAGCATATCATCTTCAAGTTCATTCAAGTACTTTTAAGAGTCAATTGTGTCTGAAGATCTGTGCTATTTGTTGAAAACAATTTTATTTCAAGTTCTCTTCCATATTGATAAGCCTCCAAATGGATGTCAGGTTTTCATTTTGAGTTTAAGTATTCCCCCAAGCTGTTTTATATTTATTTCTCTTCTGAAAAGGAAAGAAAGTATTTTTCAGAACAATTCTCCGCACACAATAGCTGGTGACTTAGGGCCCTTCGTTGGAGTCTGAAGCAGTTCTGAGACCCAGGTCAAGGGAAGGTCCATCACAGGCATCCACGCTTCTTAGGCAACACATCGCAAAGGCAAGACACTCTCATTTTCCAGAAATAATGCCAGACTTTTGCAATGCCTGCTAGCTCTACAATGCACACACCCATCCCTCACCCCTACGGCCAGCTTGCCTGTTAGAAATAGAGTGAGAAATAAGAAAGTATAAAAAAAATAGAAAAAATCAAAATCAGATGACAAAGTCCACATACTTTATGAAAAAAGTGCTACAAGAGCTTGGTCTGGTCCTCTGTGGATTTTTTTGTCATTTAATTTTAATAATATTTGAAATTTTTCAATGTGTAAAATCAAAACATATGAATTCATATTTTTGTGACAAAATATTTTAAAACTTTCTGTGGTTTAAGAAGTCAGAAATATATGATATACATTTTTGAAAAATTTACCACAAAATATAGTATGGTGATTTGTTTGCTAATTTTGTTTTTAGGTTTCTGAGCTTAAAGTGGTAAACTCCTGTGCCTTTTGAGAAATTTGGGCTTTAGAAAGTGTTAATCCTAGGGAACATCAGATAGTTTTTTATTTGTGTGTGTGTATGTGTGTGTGTGTGTGTGTGTATGTGTGTATTTATGTGTTTATTACCATAAGTAATCTGGGCTTCGGGAAAATCATTTATAAAATATAAAGTGTTATAACATTTTAATAGCTTATAAAGTGAATTATGTGTACCATAGAGCTTGATATCATAAAATATTAACATCTCTCTAGACTAAGATAACCCCTGTATTTGAACACTTTTATTTGGAATCCTTTCGTAAGCCTCAATACTCCAATGTGCTGTATGGATCTATTTTTAATTACCTTTATCTGGTAGCAATCAGAAAACCGACTGAGAACCTAGATTATGAAACAACAACAACCAAATCAAACCTTAAAAATTTAAGTATTTTCTGTTTTTTGTAAGTGATTTTATCAAGTCTGGGCAAACGGGAATGTTTAAGGCATACAAAACCTATCATCCTTTTTTTTCTTCTTCAAGTACATTGGGAACTTAATCAAATCTTATAATCTCATACACATAAATAAGTATAGCAATAATGGGAACCTTACAATTTTCACTTTAATTCTTTTATATGTTAATGTCATACAGAAACATTGTTTCCATATTTCAGATTAAGAAATTACACCAGAATTCACTGAAGAATAAATAACTCCCTTTCAGTCATAAGTATCCTCAGCATTTGTCAACCCAAACTAAATACCCCTTTAATGCTTAAGTTTTCCTCTCGCCTCTCTTCCCTCCCCTTCACACACAAAGATGTTTTTGAGTTTTCAGTTTAGAGGTCTTGCACTTCTTTTGCTAAATGTGATCTTAAGCATTTTAGTTTCCATGCCTTTGCGGAAAATTGTTTTCATTTAAATTTTGGATTGTTTCATTGCTAGTGCATAAAGGCAGATTGATTTTTGTATATTGACTGAGTATACCAAACTCTTGCTAAACTTACCAACTCTTGATTCTAACAGATTCTTTGTGGTTGCTTTAGTATTTTATATGGGAAAGATAACTTCAATTGCAAATAGAGTTAGTTTTACTTCTTTCTTTCTAACCAGGATGACTTTTATGTCTTTTTATAAAGTATTCTGCCTGCCCACACCTTGCTTTAGAAGCATTAATATATACAGCACATACTTCTGTCATCATACCTTTAACACTAAATGACACTACTTATTTAAACATCCTATTTATCTTAGCAATCCAAGTTGCCTGACATATCACGGACATTCAATAAATACCGGTTATATGATTGAATGAATCTTTAGTGTTTCACTGTTGCATGATGGAAAACATAAAGTGCATTTTGTATTTTACCTTATACATCAAATACATATAAATAACAAATTGGCGATTTCGAAATTGTTAAGCTATCCAGTATTGTGCAATCTAATTATGAAATTTGTTACTCCTTTAGGCTTAATAGAAAATATTAAAACTAGTTATTTTCCAAGAATTTTAATAAATTACCGATAAAATGAAGGTCTCATATTTTAAACTCATTTTAAATCCAGGGAGAGAACAAACAGATATGCAAACCCAGGGTGCCATGCACAGCTCAGGACACACCTCTTAAGTCAGTGAAGGTGACAGAGCATGGCTGTCTCTCCTCACAGAGCAGAATTAGGAACCGCGCGTGGACATGTAGCTCCCATCAGTCCTCGGTCCCCATGGGGCACCAGCAATGCTTCCTGCACAGGTGGGTTGTCCTGGCCAGAGCTAGGAAAACCAGAAATGCTCCTTCAGAGGATTATATAATTTGCTTTAAACTTAACAAAATGTCACCTTAGTGATTCAAGCTTTACCTTTAGCAAGTCCTCTCTTTTATATACTCATTTATTACTAAAAGAATAACAACCGAAGATTGGAAGAGCTTGTATGACATGGACACGTCTCAACCGCTATGCTGTCATTTGACTAACACATCCTAGAAACACATTCTAAACATGTTGACATTTGACTTTTCAATCAGAAAGCAGCCAGGCTTCAAAAGCAGAACAAAAGATTCATCAAGGATGGAAAGAGTAGGCTTTCTCACAACATACAAGAACGCATTATCGTATTATGTATCGATATGGTGTAATTGAATTAAAGTCATAGAAGTGTTTTGATTCTGGCAAATGTGGCTGTCATCTGAACGTAAAATAAACACTAAGAAGTGAACGCTGCAATTTAGAGCAAGAATTCGGGAAATAACCCTTTGACGCTTTAATTTGAAGATCTAAAATGCATCTAATAAAAAGTCAGCCTGCAGAAAGATCCCTTTTCACACTCCTGATTTCTAAGTGGTTAAAACTTACTTAGACAGAAACTACCTGGAAGTCCCGGTTTTGGTCTTTGTAACAGCCATCATAATCTTTTATTCCAGAGATCTTAGGTAGTTTCAATATAATTTATTATTTTTACATTCTGCCTTATACAATGTTGACTTCTATACTGTCTTACATCCCACCCCCCTCTAAAGTATGAATCCATTGAGCACAATTACCATGGTCTTCTTTCTTCATTTTTAACTGACAAATACTAATTGTGTATATTTATAGGATACGACATGATGTTTTGTTACATGTATACACTGTGGAATGATCAAATAAGGCTAATTAATATATTCATCACTTCACATACTTATTTCTTTGTGGTGAGAACATTTAAAATCCAAATGCTCTTTTAGCTTTTGGAAATTATACACGATTACCTATGATCATCCTGCTGTGCAAGAGGTGGTTCCTCCTGACTGAAATGTTGAACTTTTTAACCAAACTTCCCTTTCCCTGCCCACGACCCCCACCCCAGCTTCTGGTAGCCACCATTCTACTCACTACTTCTATGAGTTTGACTTTTTAATGCTCCCATAATCACTGAGACATATGACAGCGACTTCAAAGTATATATTCTGTTTTATTACAACAGGCCCACACTTTAATTTCAAGCTTCTTATTCTTCTGACATCTAATGAGATATCATGCACTTAAAATATTAATTGTAATAGATTTAGGGGTACAAGTGACTTTTTGTTACCTGGATGAATGATATAGTAGTGGGGTACGGGATTTTAGTGCACTCACCACCCAAATAATGTACACTTGCTATCCAATAGGTAGTTTTTCACTCCTCTCCCCACTTCAGCCCCTCAACTTCTGAGTCCCCAGTGTCCATTATACCACTCTATATGTTTTTGCATACCCATAGCTTAGCTTCCACTTACAAGTGAAAACATGTACACATCTCATAACTTGTTGAGAAAATAACATGTCAAGAAGGGAATTCCCTCAGTTTTCTTATATAACTTGCATAAATATATCTATGTATTCTCAGAATCTTCCTTATTTCATCTGTAATTGTTACGTCTTGAATTCTGAATCTTACATAATACTGATTTCTTCCACACACGTCACATACATGCATCATTTCCCACGTTAGAAAGTTCAAAAGAGGCCAGGCGCAGTGGCTCACGCCTGTAATCCCAGCACTTTGGGAGGCCAAGGCGGATGAATCACCTGAGGTCAACAGTTCGAGACCAGCCTGACCAACATGGTGAAACCCCATCTCTACTAAAAATACAAAAATCAGTGGGGCTTATTGGCACATGCCTGTAGTCCCAGCTACTCAGAAGGCTGAGGCAGGAGAATCACTTGAACCCGGGAGGCGGAGGTTGCAGTGAGCCGAGATCACACCATTGCACTCCAGCCTGGGAGACAGAGTGAAACTGTCTCAAAAGAAAAAAAATATATCATCTATATATATATTTTTATCATTGGTTTTCATGATGCCTCTGAATTTGTTGCTATGTTTTTACTTGCATATTTGCATTAACTTATTTCAAGACGGTAAATACAGAGTGGAAATTGGAGCAGAGTCTTACATTGGTGGGTACTTATCTCTTATGTATTCCTTGCCTGCAAAAAAAAAAAGGCAGAATGCCATATTGTCCATTGATAACATATGAAAAACAATTCTTCAGCATTTCATTTTACTTGGGAAATGTTGAAAAAAGAATCTCTTTATTTTATTGGTATAGTATGCATACAAAACAATAATAGAAGTAAAAGCTAACTCAGGAGTGTATCATAAATTCAGTTATCTAAACACATAACATATATCGGTTATTCCAATACTATAAATACTTTAACATGTAAAACTGCTTTCGCTAAGAAACATATGGCTCATTCCTCACCTCAAAATGAAGCCACTATTACATTATCTACTCTATTTTAAGGTGCCTATCTCTATTGACTGGAATTTCTTTTGTTTTAATAAACATTACTTTAGAATAGTTTGATTTATCAAAAAGTTTTTAATATAATATAGGAAGTACCATATAGCCCACACACAGCTTACCCTATTACTGGCATATATATTATGATTAATTTGTTACAAATTAACGAATATAAATACATTACTACTAACTATAGCTCATGTTTTATTCAGATCTTCTAATTTCTCTTGTAATATTATTTTCTTTTTTCTCTTTCTTTTTTTTTTTTTTTGAGATGAAGTCTCATTCTTGTTGTCTAATCTGGACTGTAGTGGTGCGATCTTGGCTCACTGCAAACTCCACCTCCCAGGTTCAAGTGATTCTCCTGCCTCAGCCTCAGTAGCTGGGACTACAGGCACGCACCACAACACCTGGCTAAATTTTTGTATTTTTAGTAGACATGGGGTTTCATCATGTTAGCCAGGATGGTCTCTAACTCCTGGCCTTGTGATAACCCACCTGGGCCTCCCAAAGTGCTGGGATTACAGGCATGAGCCACTGCACCCAGCCTCCCAATATTATTTTCTAATCCAGGATTCCATACAAGATATTGCCTTAAACTTTGTCAACATGTTTCTTTAGGGTACTCCTGCCTGTGTGTGTAAACTTATCTGTGAATATTAGTTATGTGTACATCTGTGTTTATATCAAAGTAGAGATGAATTCACACTGATGTTTTCTCCCTCGCTAGTCAGTAACCTCTCACTCCAGAAGTAAGAGACCTGGCTCCCACCACCCACAACCATTACATAATCATTCAGACTCATTATACATGCGTAGTGGTTTTAGGACTGTTAACCCCGCAGAGAACAAGTTCATCAGCTACAGTACAATACAGTGCCTAGGTACAATTCCTTGTGCCTTTAATCTTACAGGCTCCATTTATTTGCAAAGTCACTTAGGTCAGCACACTCTCCCTCATTTCTTTTATTGAGGTTGTTTAATACATTTGTAATATAGTTAGATCATTTTATCACATTCTTCATTTCATTCTAGGATCCCATTACCTCTTATTTTTTAATTTTACATACATTCAGATTTGCTCTTGTGCTATAAATTCTATGGGAATTGAAAAATGCACAATGATACTCATTCACCATTATAGTATCATACAGGATAGTGTCACCATGATAAAAAAAAAAATTATCTGTGCTTCACGTATTCAAACACTCTCTTCCATAAACTCTGGGAGTCTGTGATCTGTTCCCCTTTTCCAGAATTTCAAATAAATGAAATAATACAGTACCTAGTCTTTTCAGAGTGACTTGTTTCCCTTAGAATATATAACTCATGTTTTCACATGGCTTAATAGCTTATTTCTTTTTACTGTGAAATTATATTCTATTATGAAACAGCACAATTTGGTTATTTATTCATCTCTTGAAGACCATCTCAGTTGCTTCCAGCTTTATTGCCAGTAAAGCTTCTATAAACATTCATGTGCCAGTTTTTTGTGGACATATAGTTTTAGAACAACTTGGGTAGTTACCTAGAAGTGCTGTGGCTTCATTGCATAAGACTATATTTAGCTTTGTGAGAAACTACCAAAACATCTTCCAAAGTTAGTGCATCACTTTGAATTCCTATTGATAATAAATGAGAGCTCCTGTTGCTCTGCATATTTCTCAACAACGTCAGATTTGGAGGACTTTAAACATCCTCCTAAGTCTGAGTGGAATCTTACTGTTAATTCGCACTTTCAGAACGACGAGGCTCCGTATCATTCCTCCTGCTTAGTTGTCATCTGTATTCTTGGGTGAGAGGCCTGTATAGAACTTTTGTCCACTTTTAATTGGATTATTTTTGCATTGTTGAGTTTTTAAAGATTTCTTTTAATATTTTCTGTATAAACCTTTAATAAGATTTGTCCTTTTGCTCACAATGGGCCTAATATGATCTTTTTTCCTTTAATTTTCTAAGGTGGAAGCTAAGGCTTTATATTTTAGATCCTCTTTAAATAGAAATGTTCACATTTTTTCTATGAGCACTGCTTTTGCTGTTTCCTATGTACTCTCATGTTTTACTTTAATTTTTATTAGGTTCACAATAGTGTTTTTAATATATCTTTAGATTTTCTTAGACTTATGTGTTATTTAGAAGTCTTTCATTTAATTTCCAAATATTTGGCAGATTTTCCAATTATCTTAATGTTATTGTTTTTAATTTTCATATTTTGTGGTCTTAGAACATACTTTGTATGATTTCTTCTCTTTTAAATTTGTTAAAGTGACTCATTAAAACAAAAATAACAATATAACATGTGAGCTCTGGGGTAAACACTAAAAGTTTAAAAGCAAAATATACCAAAAAAGCCAACAGATGGAAAAATATAATAAAAAATAAAGTACATACTTTATCAACCCAATAATAGTCAAGTAAAGAGAAAAAAGAAAAAGGAGAAAATTGATACAAATAGAAAACTATTAAGACTTTAAATTTAAGCCAAATATGTTAGTAACTGTATTGAGTTTTATTGGATTAATAGTCAACTAAAATACAATAATGTCAGGATAGATAAAAATGAAATTAAAATAGGACACATACCCCGCAAAGAAAGCTCTGTATTCTGTTTACCAGAGACATACCATAAATAAAGGACATGGTAAGTTTGGAATAATAGAACAAAATAGGATGTACCTTAAAACATTAATTAATTGAAACTAACTATGCTAATATCACACAAAATGCACTTTGATTAAAAAATATTACTAAAGACAGAGGGATATTACATAATGACAAAAGTCAGTATAACAAGAAGACCCATATTTTCCTCATTTTGAATGCATATAATAACACCTCAAAACTCTATTAAGTAACATCTAACAGTACAAAAGAAGAAACAGGTTAGCCTATAGCACACTTGTGGATTTTAATAAACCTCAGATGATACAATGGTCAAAACAATCGTGTGAGTATGGAGAATTCTAATATGATTGACAAACTTATAGAATGTGTTTATTTTGTAAAAATTTGTTGATCTGTGTACTTAAGATTTGTAATTTTCCATGTGTACTTAGATATTAATTACTCAGTTGCGTTGTAGACAATCAGTGATCACCTGGCTGCAGTTGGATGCAATGGCAGACAAATGAGGACAGGTTCAGAGGCTGTGGCCTTAAATTTGACTAGAGATGATGGTAATAGCTCAAGGTAAGGGATGATAGCAAAATGAATGGATTAAGAGAAACATCAGGTACTTAGTGAAGATTAATGACATGTTTGTGATGAGAAAATCAAAGAAAGATCAGTGTATATTTTTAATAGATGAGTTTTTTAAATGAAGTTGAAAAATCATTTTAGTTGGCATCAGTGAATTGGATATGAGTTTGGGTGTAGAATGTGAGAGGTTAAAAAGGATGCATCTATGACTTTTGCTTCTCACTTTGCACTGGGTGGATATGTGCAAACCACAAGGGAAGATACACTTATTTGCATATCTGTGTCCACTTGCCTGACAGAAAACTCCTTGAGTAGAGGATTATTATTATTAGCAACTGTCTTCCTGGGTTAAAGTTCAGCTGCTGAATCACTGTGATGGTAAATGTGTGGTAGTTTAATGATTCTTGATTTGCTACCTATGTTAGTCCACTTTGCTTGCTATAAAGAAATACCTGAGATTAGGTTATTTATAAAGAAAAGAGGATTATTTGGCTCATGTTTTTGTGGACTGTACAAGTAGGGCACAGCATCTGCTCAGCTTCTGGTGAGACCTCAGGAAGCTTCCAATTATAGCAGAAGGCTGAGGGGGAACAGGTGTTTCACATGGCTAGAGAGGAAGCCGTGCTGGACTATTTTACACAACCACCTCTCACGTGAACTGAGAGTGAGAACTCACTCATTACTCATTTTAGAATGAATATCCCAGTTGGGTCCATTTCTGAAAGTAAACTTAGGTTGACTCACATGTTTTAGCTATTAAAACAGAGAAGCTCTCCTTACATAACCCTATTAATAAAGTGTTGTATCACAGGAGGGGGAAAAAATCCCTAAATTTATGATATTGGAGGTCACATAATACCGTTGTTACATAACCAGTGTCACATTTAAGAAAGGAAAATACTTGTCTGGATCACATTATCAGGAAGCCTGTAGATCCTGGCACTTACAAATAAAAAATTAAAATAATCATCTTTTTTTTTTGACATGGAGTTTTACTCCTGTTGCCCAGGCTGGAGTGCAATGTTGCGATCTCAGCTCACCACAAACTGCCTTCCAGGTTCAAGCAACTCTCCTGCCTCAGCCTCCTGAGTAGCTGGGATTACAAGCATGTGCCACAAGGCCTGACTAATTTTGTGTTTTAAGTAAAGATGAAGTTTCTCCATGTTGGTCAGGCTGATCTTAAATTCATGACCTCAGGTGATCTGCCCACCTCGGCCTCCCAAAGTGCTGGGATTACATTTTTCACCCTTGTAGTTATTTAAATAACCATTATTTCATATTATTACATTCCACATTTGAAGGTTGCTCATTTTTCCTTGCTTATTTATGCATCTGCTTCACTTCACTTTAGGCATTAAAGTTATCTAATCACCTCGGGGTGCAGTGGCTCACGCCTATAATCCTAACACTTAATGCCAGGAGTTCAAAATCAGCCTGGCCAACATGGTGAAACCCCATCTTTACTAAAAGGTAATAGTAATAATGATAATTAGCTGTGCGTAGTGGCGTGCACCTGTAGTCCCAGCTACTCTGGAGGCTGAGCCACTGCACTGCAGCCTGCATGACAGAGCAAGACTCCGTCTCAAACACACACACACACACACACACGAGCTATCTAACCACTGCCCTATTTTTTTATTTTTATAAATTTAAGGGATATAAGTACAGTCTTAACTATTGTATTTTAATATCATTTCAAAGATGAACAGATTAAAAGATTAATAAACTTACTGTTTTAAATTGTAATATACAATGTGGAAAATGACCCTTACATCCACCTAAAATTGATAACTACTACATTAATATTGCATCAAAATATACCCTATACTAAGAAAATAAACTTATTATGTAGACATTGAGCCTTGGTAAAGTAAATTTACAATATAATTATTTTGTTATTATGTGGAACTTTTTCTCTTACATAAATTTACTAATAGAACACTTAAAACATTGTTGGAAACAAAGTAAATAATTGTACAATAATCTTTTATTTCACTGAGAAACCAATCAAAAACTGATTTAAGTGCCCAGTTCAAAATTGCATATGAAATTATAAAAATATTATCACAAGAGTATGATATATCTTAATTTTAAGACCTTTGTTTATAACTATAAAAAATAAGTAAATATAATGAAATTTAATGTTAATTAAATGTCATTAACAAAAGCAACAAAAGAAGATTCAGAATAATCACATTTTGGATATTTGACATGATAAGGTATAAGATCTGATGGCAACTTATGAAATATGTAGATTAATATTATCAATATCCTAAACTACTCATTGGTGTTCTGCTTCTGATTTCTTTTTCTCGCCAAGGTTCACCAGATAGCCTCAAAATAAACTTTTAGATAGGTACAATTATCAAGAAGCAAAATCCCATTTTCAACAGATTTGGTAAATTCGTACTCAATGTGTTATTTAATCATTTCTTTTAAATTAGATATACAGAAAAAACCAAAGCACATTTACATGAAATAAGAAAACTGCATTTTATATCTAAGAAATATATAAAAACTTCAGTATAAGATGATTGACAGTCTCTTCATGAAGAATTATAATTGTTATAAATTATGTTTTAAGGATCAGCATTTAATTTTGCTTAATATTGAATATTTACATTAACTAATAAGTTATGTTTTTTAATGATTACTGCTTGGCAGAAAATTATCACATATAATTAATATATGAGCCATGATTATGTTTTTATATCTATCAATTTATTCAACAAATGATTTAACACATCTTTAGTGATCTTCAGTGTGTCAGCCACTAAAGTGTTCAGATTAAGAAGTCTGACAAAATGAAAACAAATTTTTACTAGAAATACACACAAGATCAAAGCACATGAAATATTTTTAACTATAATGATAGTATTTTTCCACAGTACTTAAATTGTTGTTCATAAACTATTCTCTGTGTGTCTCAATATTTAGCTTTTATCAGATTTTACATTCCCATTAAATTTAAATGTAAGGATGTTTCATTCATGATAAACCACTTCACGTGCAATTAGAAGCTAGGGGTATAAAATTCGGCAGATGTCAAGTGTAATACTGTGGTCATTAAAGAGGTCCTGCCATAGATGCTCGTGCCAGGCTTACCTTAGATGAATATTATACTTCTGCATTTGAGACGAACTGATTCATGGACAAATTGCTTAATGTGATTGGTAATAAAATAAGAATTACCAGAGCCAACAAAATGTGTAACAACAATAATAAACTTATGGTTTAAAACATAAACAAAAGTAGCGTAACAAAAGCGTTTCTTTCTTGAAGTATATTGTAAAATACTGTATTGTAAAAAACATTATTATTAAAATTTAGAGCAAATAACTGGCATTTTCTAAGGGCCTAAGAATTTTAAAAACATGTTTACTGCTTTTATAATAATGAAATTAATATATCTCATTATAAGGGAAATTTAAAAACTTTAAAAATGTAAAATATGGGAAAGATATACAGAAGACACAAAAAAAATTGAAATCCCAGCATCCCGAGTTCATCAGGGTGACATACATAACTGTATTTTTCTCTCAAACTGAAATCATACAACAGACTAAGTTTTTAATACACAGAATTTTAGAAGTGTTTTAGATTTACAGAAAAACATCATAAATAGTACAGAGTTCTCCTACATTCTACACTCAGTTTTCTCTATTATGAACATCTTACATTACTATGGCACATTTGTTATAATTAATAAACAAATGATGGCACATTGTTGTTAACTAACTAACGTCTATATCTTATACAAATGTCCTAAGTTTTTAAAGGGTGTCCTTTTTCTGTGCCAAGATCCCATCCAGGTTACCACATGATAATTTGTTGCTCTACCTTCCCAGGCTCCTCTTGGCTGTGTCAATTTCTCAAATTATCTTTGTTTTTGATTACCTTGACATTTTTGAAGTCTTGGTGAGATATTTTATAAGATGTTCTACTGTTAAAACTTACCTAATGTTTTTGTTTTAAGACTGGTATTATAGGGTATTGGGAGGAAGGCTGGAAGATAAGGGCCCGTTCCATCTTTTCCTGTCAAGAGTACACACTATCAACATGAGTGGTGGTGTTGACCTAGATCACTTAACTGAGATCACGTTTGTCAGGTTTCTCCCCAGGAAATGTATTTTTTATTCCCCTTTCCTTACTGTAGACTCTATAAGAAGTGCCTATGCACACAGCCCACACCTGTGGAGGATGGAGAGTTATAGTTTTCCATTGTAAGGGCAAAATTCAGAATGTCTATGTAAATTACTTGGAATATTTCCATATTGGGAGATCTGTCCCATATATCTATCTATCTAACTGTCTATCTATCTATCTATCTATCTATCTATTGTCTATCTATCTATCTATCTATCTATCTATCTATCTATCTATCTGTACCTGTATGTGCTCATGGATATTTATTTTATACTTTGGGCTATAATTTAGTAATATTTTATTGACTTTTCTGCTCAAATATTTCTTGGTTTGGCCATTATGAGCTCCTTTCAGGGTGCCAGTGTGCTCCTTTGACATATCCCCAAAAAGCGCATGTGAGTGTGGATGTGCACGCATGTGTGTTGAGCACGTTCTTCCTTTCTGAGACAAGATGTTCCAGGCCTATCTTGTCTACTTCCTTCCCCAGTCCTAGAATAGGCTGGTACTGTTCCTGGAAAAAGATATTAGTATTGGCTGTGCTTCTTGTTGGTATGGTGCCAGATTTCTGTTTGCATTCAGTTTTAAATATATAGATAGATAGATATGTATAAATACATGTGTATACATATATATATATATATATAATAAGAATTCTCTTGTTGATTTTAAGTTTGCTTCTGGAATTGTTTTAAAATGCAGTAGTCCATTGTTGACTCTGTTGAGAAATGGTTATTTATTTTATTTTGTTTTTAATATATATTTTATTGCATTTTAGGTTTTGGGGTACATGTGAAGAACATGCAATATTGTTGCATAGGTACATACATGGCAATGTGGTTTGCTGCCTTCCTCCCCATCACTTATATCTGACATTTCTCCCCATGTTATCCCTCCCCAACTCCCCACCCCCTGCTGTCCCTCACCTAGTTCTCCCCCACAGAGCCCAGTGTGTGATGCTCCCCTCCCTGTGTCCATGTGTTCTCATTGTTCAACACCTACCTATGAGTGAGAACATGCGGTGTTTGATTTTCTGTTCTTGTGTCAGTTTGCTGAGAACGATGGTTTCCAGGTTTATCCATGTCCCTACAAAGGACATGAACTCATCTTTTTTTATGGCTGCATAGTAGTCCATGGTGTATATGTGCCATATCATGTGCAATACTAACAATATAAATATGTTTGCAATTTTCCCTGTTCCTAATAACATAGCACTTCTCTTCTTCTGCCAAATGAAGCTAGCTTTTATTTTAATGAAACAAATACATTTTGTTTAATACCTACTTCTCATAGTTTATATATTTGTTAGTAAATTAGTAAAATATTTACAAAATAGGAATAGTCAAGAAGGGATTATTAAATTGGATAGAAAATGTACCTGCAGGATTTGACATAAACAACGTAATAGAGCTAGAACAAATTTTCGTTTTTAATTTTTGTGGGTACATGGTAGGTGTACCTAAGGTGTTTTGATACAGGCATGCAATGTGAAATAATCTCATCATGGACAATGGGATACTTATCTCATCAAGCGTTTGTCCTTTGTGTTACAAACAATCCAATTATTCTCTTTATTAACTATAGATACTCTGTTGTGCTATCAAATAGTAGGTCTTATTAATCCTAGTTATTTTTCCTGCCCATTAGCTATCCCCACCTTTCCTCCCTATCTCCTCCACTCCACCACCCTTCCAAGCCTCTGGAAACCATCCTTCTACTCTCTATGTTCATGAGTTGAATTGTTTTGATTTTAAGATCCCACAAATATGTGAGAACATGTGATGTTTCTCTTTTTATTCCTTATTTAACTTAACATAATTATCTCCAGTTCCAACCATATTGCTGCAAATGACAGGATCTCGTTCTTCTTTATGGCTGAATAGTATTCTATAGTGTATAAGCATATTTATTTTTATCCATTCATCTGTTGATGGACACTTTGGTTGCTTCCGAATCTTGGCTATTGTGAACAGCGCTGAAACAAACATAAGAGTGCAGATATCTCTTCAATATGCTGATTCTCTTTCTTTTCGGTATATACACAGCAATGGAATTACTGGCTCATATAGTAGCTCTACTTTTAGTTTTTTATTCTCCATAATGGGATGCAAATCCCTGGGATTCAAGCATGCTTCAACATAAGCAAATCAATTAATATGATACATCATATGATGTATCCAAACTGTTCTCCATAATGATTGTACTAATTTACATTTCCACCAACAGTGTACAAGGGTTTCCTTTTCTCCATATCCTTACCAGCATTTGTTGTTACCTGTCATTTGGATATAAGCCACTTTAACTGGAGTGAGATGATATCTCATTGACGGTTTTCTTTTAGGTTTTTGGGGTTTTTTTATTTTTGTTTTTTTGTTGTTGTTGTTGTTGGAGACAGGATCTTGCTGTGCCATCCAGGCTAGAGTGCAAGGGTGTGGTAACAGCTGATCGCAGCCTTGACCTCCTGGGCTCAGTGGATTCCCCTGCCTCAAGAATACAGAAGCATGCCAACTAATTTTTTATGCTTTTTGTAGAGATGGGGTTTCACCATTTAGTTCAGGCTGGTCTCAGACACCTGAGCTCAAGTGATCCGTCAGCCTCAGCCTCCAAAAGTGCTAGGATTACAGGCACAAGTCACCAAATTTGTCCTAACTGAAGTTTTGATTTGTGTTCCTCTGATGACCATTGATGTTGAGCACATTTTTACATGTCTGTCTGCCATTTTTATGTCTTCTTCTGAGAAATGTCTATTCAGATCTTCTGGCCATTTTTAAATGGGCTTAGTAGATTTTTTTTTCCTATTGAGTTGTTTGAGTTCCTGATATGTTCTGGTTATTAATCGCTTGCCAGATGGCTGGTTTGCAAATATTTTCTTGCATTCTGTGGCTTATCTTTTCATTTTATTGTTTCCTTTGCTGTACATAAGCTTTTTAACTTGACATGATCCTATTTGTCCATTTTTGCTTTGGTTGCCTGTGCCTGTGAGGTATTACTCAAAATTTTTTGCCCAGACCAGTGTCCTGAAGAGTTTCGCCAATGTTTTCTTGTAGTAATTTCATAGTTTCAGGTTTTAGATTTAAGTCTTTAATCTACTTCGACTTGATTTTGTACATGACAAGAGAACGAGCTCTAGTTTCATTCCTCTGCATATGGATATTTGGTTTTTCTGGCACCATTTATTGAAGAGATTGTCTTTTCCACAGTGTATGCTCTTGGCATTTTTGTCAAAAACGAGTTTACTGTAGGTGTGTGTATTTGCTTAAAAGTTCTCTATTCTGTTCCATTGATCTATGTGTCTGTTTTTTATGCTAGTACCATTCTGTTTTTTATGCTAGTACCATACTGTTTTGCTTACTGTGTCTCAGTAGTATATTTTGAAGTCAGGTAATGTGATTCCTCCAGTTTTGTTCTTTTTGTTTAGGATACTTTTGACTATTCTGGGTCTTTTGTGGCTCCACATAAATTTAAGGATTGTTTTTTCTATTTCTATTAAGAATGTCATTGGTATTTTCATAGGAATCACATTTAATCTGTAGGTTGCTTTGGGTAGCATAGATATTTTCACAATATTGATTCTTTCAATCCATGAAGATAAAATATGCCTCCCATTTTTGTGTGTTCTCTTCAATTTCTTTCATCAATGTCATAATTTTCATTATAGAGAACTTTCACTTCTTTGGTTAATTCTTAGGTATTTAACTTTATATATGGCTGTTATAAACAGGATTACTTTTTTGAATTCTTTATCACATTGCTCACTGTTAGCTTTTAGAAATGCTACAATTTTGTATGCTAATTTTGTATCTTGCAACTTTACTTAATTTGTTTATCAGTTCTAATAGTTTTTTTATGGAGTCTTTAGGTTTTTCCAAACGTGAGATCATAACATCAGCAAACAAGGATAGTTTGACTTATTCCTTTCCAATTTGGATACTCTTTATATCTTTCTCTTGTCTGATTGCTCTAGCTGGGACTTCCAGTACTATGTTGAATAACAGTGGCAACAGTGGACATCCTTGTCATGTTCCAGGTCTTAGAGGAAAGGCTTTTAATTTCTCCCTATTATGTATGATACTAGTTGTGAGTCTGTCATATATAGCTTTCATTGTGTTTAGATATGTTCTCTATATGCCCAGATTTTTAGAGTTTTTATCATTAAGGGATGTTGATTTGTATCACATGCTTTTTCAACATCAATTGAAATGATCATATGGTTGATGTCTTTCATTGTGTTCATATGATGTATCATATTGATTGATTTACATATGCTGAACCATCCCTGGATCCCAGGGATAAATCTCACTTGTTCATGAAGAATGATCATTTTAACATATTGTTGAATTTGGGTTACTATCATTTTTTTTTGAGAACTTTTGCATCAATATTCATCAGAGAAATTGGCCCGTAGTTTTCTTTTCTCAATGTCTTTGTCCGCTTTTGGTATCAGGGTAATACTTGCCTCCTAAAATGAGTTTAGAATTATTCTCTCTTCCTCTGTTTTTCAGAATAGAGTATGATTGTTATTAGTTCTTTATATCTTTGGTAGAATTCAACAGTAAAGCCATTATGTCCTGGGTTTCTCTTTACTGGGAGACATTTTACTACAGCTTTTATCTTGTTACTTGTAATTGGTCTGTTCAGATTTTAGATTTCTTCAGTGTTCAATCTTGGTAGGTTGTATTCGTCTAGAAATTTGTCCATTTATTCTAGATTTTCCAATTTATTGTCCTGTAGTTGCTCATAGTAGCTACCAATGATCCTGTGAATTTCTGCACTATCACTTGTGTTATTTTTCATCTCTGATTTTATTTATTTGAATCTTCTCTCTTTTTATTAGTCTGGTTAAAGATTTGTCAATTTGCTTAACTTTTCAAACAGTCAACTTTTTGTTTTATTGATCTTTTTCATTCCAATTTCATTTATGTCTTCTCTGATCTTTATTGTTTCTTTTCTTCTATTAATTTGATGTTTGGTTTTCTCTTGCTTTTCTAGTTCTTTAAAATGCATCAATAGGGTGTTTACTTGAAGTTTTTCTTCTTTTTTGATGTAGGCACTTATAGCTGAATCTCATGAGTTTGGTATGTTGTGTTTCCGTTAATGTTTATTTCAATAAATTTTCAACTTCCTTCTTAATTTCTTCCTTGACCCACTGTTCATTCAGAAGCATATTGTTTAATTTCCATTTATTTGTATAGTTTCTAAAGTTCCTCTTGTTATTGATGTCTAGTTTTATTCCACTGTAGTCCAAGAAGATGTTTAATATTATTTCAATTTTTGAGACTTGTTCTGTGACTTCATATATGGTATATCCTTGAGAATAATCCAAGTGCCAAGGAAAAGAACATATACTCTGCAACTGTTGAATGAAATGTTCTGTAAATATCTGTTAGGTTCATTTGGTCTGTAGTGCAGATTAAGTCCAATCTCTACATGGTGTTCTATTCTACTGTGGCTGAGCTGGCACTCAAACCACAAGACAGTCCTTCCCACTCTTCTTTTGCCATCCCATTGACAGAGAAGCCTCACTCCAGGGCCACCACCACCACAGGCCCATGGGGAGTATGACCAAACTACTGCTGATGTTCCCTTAAGGCACCGGGGCTCCAAAGTCAGCTTGTGGTGAATGCTGCCTGGTCTGGGATTCACCCTTTGTGGAGGTGACCCCACCCTCACCCCCAGCCCAGGGCAGATCCAGAAATGCCATCCAAGAGCCAAGTCCTGGAATCTGAGACCCCAAAAGCCCACTTGTGTTCTACCCTTTGTGGTTGAGCCACTATCTAAGGTACAAGACAAAGTCCCCTTTACATTTCTTTCCACTTTTCTGAAGCAAAAGAAGCCTCCCCTATAGCCTCCACAGCTGGGAACGTGTTGAGTCTCACCTGAACCCAGCAAGTCTCAGGGTCTCACCCGAAGCCCTCGACGTAATACCTGGATATTGTTGCTGGTTATTTAGAGCCCAAGGGCTATTCTGTCAGTAGGTGATAAATCCTGCCAAGACTGGGTCCTGTCCTTCAAGGTAGTGAGTTCCCTTCTGTCTCAGGGAGTGTCTAGAAATGTCATCTAGGAGGTAAGACCTAGAAAGGGGGCCTCGCAGTTGTGACAAGTACTCTATCCTGCTGTGGCTGAGCGGGTATCCAAGATGCAAGACAGGGTCCTCACTCCTCCATCTCCTCTTTTCAAGCAGAAGTAAGGGGTCTCTTTTGGAACTGTGAGCTGTGCAGCCTGGTTTGGGGAGAGGTGATGCCATCACTCACTAGACCACCCTGGCTGGTGTCTCAGTAGGTTGCGTGCCCACCCCCACACCAGTCTTCTGGCTCTGGGCACAGTTCAGCACTAGGACTCATCTATGAGTTGCCATCCTTGTGGCTAGACTGCTTTTCAAGATTATTTGTTTTCCCAGAGCATTTTATCCTACACTACACTAGGAAGGCTTGTAAGAACTAAGTAACTGCTGGAATCGGTGACTCACCTCTGGCTAGGGCTGGTCTAAATGCTTCCTCTGTAGGTGGGTGTCTGCTGAGTTTGGTCAGGTTTTGTTTTCTGTTATAATATGGCAGCACTGACTTCAACGCCTCATAATTACTATGCTCTCCCTCTCCCCAGCACACAGAATCACTCTCCACATCATGCCCCCACTGCCAGGGGTTGGAGAGGCGTGGCATTAGCAGTTCAAACTGTTTCTCTTACCTCTTCAGTGCTTCTTTCAGTGATATGAATTTAAAACCAGGTACTGTCAGTGATCAGCTGATTTTTGGTTCTTATAAAGGTGTTTTTTGTGTAGATAGTTGTTAATGTCCCAACAAGGAGGGAAAATTGTTCTGCCATCTTCTACCCCTGTCCAAACTGGAAATATTTTTAAGACAATGACATCAGGCAAAATTTCTTCAGAATAATTTCTAACTTTTTTTCTATATACTACTGTGGATAATTTACAGGGAGTGTAGAGAAAAAAAATATGTATTTTAAAGAGCATATCTGAAAAAAATTCTAGAAGAAATGCTGGTCTCAAAAGATAAAATAAATTATAATTGATAAGAATACATGTTTAAGATTTAGTCACAGTTGTAGTAAGCAACATAAGAACAAAATAGTATCACAACTACCTAATCTAAATAAGTCTTCTATAATGATATAGCCGTTGTTATAATTTGATTCAAGAGCTTTGGCATTGCCTGAACCATCCTGATGTCACTGAGTTCTTAATATATTTCACTGAGCTTGTCTACTATTACTAAGTTCAAATTCTGTGGCTAATTTCGTCAATTTTCAAACTTTAAAATATTACCCACTGTTTATTCTCTTTGTCTTTCTTAATATTTCAAACCTGATGTCTAGCCATGGAGGAGGATAGTCATTGGTGCAAACATTGATCTTAGAAGAGGGAAAGTACCCCTTGATAAAAGATAACAGGAGTTTCAGAGAAAGTGGCAGAAAAAAAAAATCAGACTTTCGGATTAGCCATTTTTGCTTTCTCTTTTAAGTCAAAAGAATTAAACAAATAAAATCTATACAGGACTGAAAAGAAATATATTTTTGCCAGCATACATATACATTGCATATATTCTGAGATACAGTTGACCATAATGTCAGACTTTGAAGGTGCAGCGTATGAAAAACTGTTCCTGGATACTTAATGGGGCATGAATAACAGTAGTTGAAAATGCAGTTTTAGGAGATAAAACCCCTGAGCATAACTATTAGTTACTTTCTGTTAAAGATCCTCTCTCAAGTAATTGAAGACTTCTGCCTCACACAAAAATTCTTTTTAATGGCTTCAAGGATGAGCTATATTTTAAAGAAGAAAGGATTTAAGAGTATACAGGAAAAGCATATCCAAATTTAAAACCATATCTAGGACTGCTTTTTTCTAGTCAAGAAGGAATAAGAAAAGCTAGAGTCACCCTGTAATCTAAAACTACCAAAATAAGGGAAATATATACCTTAATGGCATTAAAATATTGAATAACAGTCAAAGAAGTACAGTGATATCTACAAAAAGAGAAACTAAATAATGGAGTGCTACAGTTTTTCCAGCTTACAAACTGATAAAGTTTACAGATCTTATAAAGAGAGGGAGAATCCAGTAAGAGCCTACAAGTCTCCATGAAATGAAGAATTGGGAGCCCAGAGATCTCAAAAACTGAAGACGTTCAAAGAATCACCCAAACTCACCACCTGAATACTGGTAAACACATGCATGTGAGGAAAATATCCAATAAAGAGGAAAGAAAGAGCAAAAATGATAAAAAGAACTGTACATGAAGTTTACACAGAGCTGAGTTGCCCTGTTGACAACACAAACATATTCAAATTTTTAAACACCTTATGGTTCATAGGGTAGTCAGCAGAGTACTAAGAAGAGATTGTCTTAGTATTGAGGAAAAAGTAGCAATAGAATAAATACTGCTCTGACCTCGTTTAACCAGTGTTTAAAATAAAGACTGAAAAAGATCAAAATTGTTTCAAGAAGTTATACTGCATAAAAATCAAAGCTGAAGAATATCACAGAGATGCAAAAGTATCCAGTACTCAGCAAGTAAAATTCTGTGTCTGATATCCAATAAAAAAAATTGCAAGGAATGGAATGTCAAGAAAAATGGTGAAATTGGGACTTTTGAATATTTTTTCCTCATAAATCAAAAGAAAAATAGGAGAAAAATCAAAATAAACTTTTTTAGGATTCTAGAAATTAACCAAGGTTTTACAGCAGAGGAGCATTTATACAAGCTGAATCTCAATATTAAGAGTGAGCTTTTTGGCATTTTAGCTTACTCTAGTCATATTACCCCTTCTCCATCACCCCAGTATCCTTGAAAAATAATAGATCACATTCCTGGTACAGTAAGACCAACCTGGAAAGAAGCAGAAGGAAGCAGGAGGCAGCTGGAGGCCTTTCAAAGCCTCATTCACAAAGAATTGCCATCACTTGACCTGTCTGGTGGTTCTGAGCAAGACCCACTTTCAAGGTTATCTGTATTTGACTTGACATGGCACTTACCAGGTGTGAAAATTTCTTTAAAGGGAACGTTTGTCAAATCGTGTATGGGAAATGTTTTAACTTCATCGCTGCCTGGGGTGGCAGATAGCAGTCTGGGCAAACGATAGAGTAACCAAAAGCTTAGGAGAAAGTGTTGGAAATGAGATGCTCATTTTAAAAGCTCTGATATACTCTTAGAAATCTAACAGGTCACATGCATGCATAGGGCTGTGTGCATTCCCAGGCTGGTATTCACAGTGTTCTCAAAAGAAGGCCTGAAAGTATCCTAAGCTGTCACCTCTGGCTGACCTTGTGACTTTGCACAGGAAGGAAGTGAAAGCTAAGGTGGGGCTGTAAGATGCTTAGCTGCATGCTGAACGCATACCCCAACATGCACACAAAGCCTCTCAGCAAAGACTGAAAGACTTAATGGTTCTAGAAATGTAGGCTTATTTCTGCCTAGTCAATAACTAAACACTAAGCTAAATGAATAGATACATCAATGACTATTCATGCCAAAGAATGCAGACATTACAGAATTAGATAACAAAATTTACTGAACAAACAAAGCTACAACAAGCAGCAACAAAAACAAAGCAAAGAGAAAAGAAAGGCTATTATTTCCGTAATGGAAACATTATGTAATTTTAAATGTCCAGTTTTTTAAGGTGATATAAAAAACATTTTTTAAACTATGGCCTATATGAAGGAAAAAAAGTGATTAAGAATAATTGTCACTTCACTAAAGAATATGAGATATTGACATTACTAGACAAAGATTTAAATTAGTATGGTGAAAGTATACATTCTAGTGTATAGTATGGTGAAATACTATAGTATGGTGAAATTAGTATGGTGAAAGTATACAGAACTAGGGGAAAGTATCAGAATGATGTCTTACCTAAACAGAGAATAACAGTAAAGAGACAGAAACTAAACCAACTATATTTATTAGTATTTTAAATGTGTTTTTTGCTTTCTGACTTCCATGATCTCATAAACAGAACCAAATAAAAATTCTAAATTTGAAAAATACAGTTGCTCAAGTAAAAAATATACTGGTGGGACTCAGCATTGACTTTCAGTAAGCAAAATGAAGAATAAGAAAACATGAAGATACATTAATTGTGATTATCCAGCCTGAGGAACAGAGAAGTGCAAAAAAAAAAAGAAGAAGAGAAAGAGATTTATAGAATCAGTGGTACCATATACGTATCATGGAGATCCAGAAGGAGTGGAGAAAGAGAAGGGAACAGGAAGGATGGATATTCAAAAAAATAATGAATAATGGCAAAATACATCCCAACTTGCATGAGCGATGTTAATCTACACTTCCAAGAAATTCAACAAATTAATTAGGAAAATTTGAAAGAAATCCAAATCCATAAGTATCACAATGAAACAACTGAAAGCCTGAGACAAAAAAATAGTGAAAGCAGTAAAAGAAAAATGACATATAATGGGTACTCAATAAAATTAAATGTTGATTTATCATAAGAAACTATGGCAGTCAGAAAGCAGTGGGGTGACACATTTAAATTACTAATAAATAAAGCTGTCATCAAACAGTGCTCTATCTAGAAAACTACTCTTCAAAATTGCAGGAGAAATTAAGACATTCTCAAATAAACTAAAATAAACTAAAACTAAAAATTTTTCTCTGGGAAAATTTCCCTACAGGAAATTCAAAGGACAGACTTTCAGGCTGAAAGGAAAGAACGCTAACAGTAAGTGGAAAACACATGTAGAAATAAAGTGCATCTTACTGGTAACTACATATGCAAAATTAGAGGGTATAAATATAACTTTTGTTTGACTTGTATTTTTGCCCTATGTAATTTAAAAGACAGCTGCCTGAATGTATAATGTTAAATCTATTCTGATTGTAAACACAACGTGTAAAGATGTAATTTGTATAACAATACCATAAGAAGGGGAGAAAATGGAGCTTATCTAGGGGAAAACTTTCTGCATACTATGAAAATTAGGAGGTATTTACCTAAACTAAATTGTAATGAGTTAAAATATTATTTATAATCTCCAAGGCAATCACTGAGGAAAATCTCAAAAAATACATATTAAAAAAATGAATTAAAATGATGCCATAGAAGATATCTACTGAAAACAAGAAAGCAATGGTAAAGGAATAGAGAGAAAAGGGGCATAAGACATATAGAAAACAAATAGAAAAATGATAGACATAAATCCTACTTACTGGTAATTACATAGAATGTAAATTATTTAAGCTCTCCAATTAAAAGTCAAATATAATGCCTAAAAAACATGGCTCAACAAAATATTTACCACAATAGACACCCTTTACAATCAAATATAGAAATAGTTTGATGGTAAACAAATAGAAAAACGTTTTGGCATGGAAACTCATCAAAAGAGAACTGGAGTGACTACACTAATGTTAGACAAAATATATTTTAAGACAAAATTTGTCACTAGAAACAAAGAAAGATTTTATTTTATTTTATTTTATTTTATTTTACAAGATCTTGCTCTGGTATCCAGGCTAGAGTACAGTGGTGCAATCTTGGCTCACTGCAGCTTCAAACTCCAGAGCTCACAGGATCCTCTTACCTCAGCCTCTGAAGTAGCTGGGGCTACGGCTGCAAGCCACCATTCCCAGCTAATTTTTGCATTTTTTGATAAAGATGGGGTTTCACCTTGTTGCCCAGGCTGGTTTCAAACTCCTGGGCTCAAGTGATCCACCAGATGGGGCCTCCTAAAGTTCTGGGATTACCGGCATGAACCACTGCACCAAACTGAAAGACATTTTTAATGATAAAATGATTAAGCCACCAAGAAGCACAAATAATATTAAGACACACGTACTTAAAAAGAAACCTACAAGTACACAAAGTCAAAATTGAAAGGAAAAGTAGGCATTTCACAATAACAAGACTGCAATACCTCATATTCAATGGTGTATTGAACAAGGAGACAGAGATCAATAATGTAATTGAAGACTTACACAATGCTGTAAGTCGATCAGACTTAACAGAAACCTGCAGATCACTCCACCCAGCAACAGCAAAATACACAGCCTTCTCAGGTACACACGAAACACTCAGTATGATATACCATATGTTAGGCCATAAAAAAGTCAAAACAAATGTAAAATGATGGTAAAATTGTACAAGAGTATGTTGTTCTCTGACTACAATGTAAAGAAATTAGAAATTAATGACCGAATAATTTTCACAGTCACAAATATGTAAAAGTTAAACACCACATCCAATAAACAATAGATCAGAGAGAAATCACACAGATAATTAAAAAATACCTTGAGATTAGTGAAAACAAAGGCACAAGATACTAAAACTTACTGGGAATATCAAAAGCAGTACTTGGAAGAAAATCTATAGCTTTAAACATTTACACAACAACACAATAAAGATCTAAAATAAACCTTTCAGCATCTGCAAAAAGAAAAGCAAACTCAACACAAAACAAGCAGAAAGAAAAAATAAATATTAAAGTGGAAATAAATGAAATAAATAATAGACAACAGAGAAAATTAAACCAAATATGTAACATTTTGGAGAGAACCATGAAATGGCAAATCTCGAGTCAGACTGACAAAAATAGAGCAGACTCCAATTACTGAAATCAAGAGTGAGAAGAGAGCCATTGCTATCAGCCTTACAGATAGAACGTTTTTATGAAGACACCATGCACAATTGTATGATAACAAATTAGGTAATTAAATGAAATAGATACATTTATAGAAAGACATGAACCACCTAAACTAACCCAAGAAGAAATAGACAATATTATGACGCTTATGACAGAAAAGTGAATTAGTAATTTTAAAATTATTTCACAGAGAAAAACCCAAGATGAAATGACTTTTTGGTGAATTCTAACAACAAATACTAGCCAACTAAATTAATTCAGCAACATATTTAAAAGATTAGAAACAATGATCAAATTAGATTTATTTCAGAAAGTCAAGTTTGGTTCAACATAAAAAATAACATAACACATAATATTGATTGAATAAATGGAAAAAAAAGACATAATTATCTCAATAGACATAGAGAAAATACTTGGAAAAATCCAACATTGTTTCATGATAAAACTCTCAACAATACAAGAATAGAATGAAACTTACTCAATCTGATGACAGGAATCTAAGAAAAACCCATGGCTAATATCATACTTACTGGTGAAAAACAGGAGACGTTCTCCCAATATCAGGAACAAGACACGAACACCTGCCCTTGCAGGTGTTCAATTTGGTATCAGATGTTTTAGCCAAGTAAATTAGGCAGGAAAGGAAAAGTCATCTAAATTGAAAAGCAAGAAGTAAAACTATCCATATTTGTAGATGATACTATCCTGTATAAAGAAAACCTCAAAATATCAAAAAACAAATCTCTTAGAGCTAATAACCAAATTCAGCAACACTGCAAGGTCCAAGTGTTGGTCAGTTTCTGGATAGGCTTGGCTAACCTAGTCTTCTTCCATCTTCTTGCTTGAAGTTCTCAGAAAAATTGAAACGTGTGAGAATGCAATAGCCTGAGACAGGGAGAAAGTGCCAGAAATGGCCCAGGCTTTGTTATTTGCCCTTCTAGGGAATAGAACACGTTGAGATACAGAAGAATTGCCCAGGACAGCCTGAGCTCCATTCTTTATCCCAGAAGAAGGACGCCTTTCAATGCTTTAGCCCGGCAACTCATATGTCCCCTGAGTTAACCCGAGGCAAGTTGCCTTTTGAGATCCCCCAGCTGCAGTCCAAGTGTGGCATGTTCGGTCAGGACTCCATCCACCATGGGCAGCTTTCCAGAGCCTCGGCTGACCAGCTCACTGAGGATCCTGGGCTTCTGTTTTTCCCTTACTGAACTTGGGCAGATAGTAAAGCTGCAGCCCAGGATGTAGTGGGCAGAAGCATTTGGATCCTCTTCCTGGTGGTTGGCATAGCAATGACCTTTGTTATCCTCCATGCAATGGGAGTCCTTCCTTGGTATTGGTAATTAGTCACTATGGTTATACCACCCTGCACATGCCTAATCTCATCTGATCTCAGAAAATATTGGTACTTAGTTAACCTATTTCACACCGAAATCAATGTTTAAAAATCAGTTGCATTTCTGTATAGTATCAATTAACAATCCAAAAATGAAACTGGGAAAACTATTCTACTTACAATAGAAAATAAAATATTAATAATAAATTTAACCAAAAACATGCAATATAATGGACATTTGTAAATGGAAAACTACAAATACTGTTGAAAGAAATTAAAGACAATCTACATAAATGGAAAAATGTGCTAAGTCTTAATGCTGTTAAGATAGCAATACTACTCTGGTCAATAATACTACATTTTATACTTGGGGTTTTATAGCAGAGTAGATCTTAAATGTTCTCACCACACACACAAAAATGGTAATCGTGTGAGGCAAGAGATTGTGGCTATCATTTCACAATGTGTTCATGTATCAAAACATCACATTAAATGCCTTATATTATATAATTTTTATTTATTAAAAGCTGGAAAAAGTAACATCTATCAAAATTCCACCTTTATTTTTTGAATAAATTACAAGCTGATCCTAAAATTAATGTGAAATTCAAATATTATTAGGTATGCTAAGAAGCAGGAAAATAAAACACACAGTGGATATCAAAATCAGTCAATAGAAGCTGAGTCAGAAATAACATGACAAGTTTCTAAATGAGAATACGAAACAGTTATTATAACTGCAATTCATATGTTTTAGAAGCTAGAGAAATAGAAATTAAATAAACTACTATATCCTCTCTCCCTCCTATAAGAGTTGATGCAGAGTATATTACCCTCAGCCATACAAATACATGTGTGCAATATGTCCACCCAGGGAATCTCATTAGATACTCAGTACCCACATTTTTGTTAGGAGCTAGTCATATAGGTACCTTCTGTCTAGGATGTACCAAAATTCCAAACTCCCAGAAAAAAATTACTAGTTCAGGATAAGGCATATTCTTTTCACAAACAGTCTATGCACAATAAGCCACTCTTATCATTCAAGGAAAGTTTTGTATCAGTCTAGGGAAATGTTTACCAATCAAGTTCCCAATCGAAGGCAAACCTTTCAAGAATAAGTGTCTAAGGATAGGCAGTCTCAGCTCTGCTACATTAACCATTTTTTGCACAATATAGAATTCTTAAGCAATGCCATTCTAATTGACATTTATGGATTACTAATTGACATTTATGGATTACTTCACTCCACACAATAAGGGCAGAATATTTATTATTGTTAAGGGTTCATGGAACATTTAGCACGAGAAACCTAATATAACCATCAACAAGTCTCAAACATTTAAAAGAATTAAGGATCATAAGTAAGTCTCACTACCATTTAAACGATTCAAACCACCAGAAGTAAGTTCTCTGACTGCCAGAGAATTAAATTAGAAATTATCAACAAAAAATTTTTGAATACCCCCAAATATTCAAAATCTGAATAGCATAATTCTAAATAACCCATGGAGCAAAGAAGAAATTAAAAGGGAATTTAGAAATTATGTTTAAATAGATAGAAATAAAGGCTAATATATTAAAATTTATGGGATATAGCTAAAATGGTACTTAGGGAAAATTTTACAGCCTTACCACCAAGATTAGAAAAGAAAAAAATTTCAAGTCAATAATATCAGCTTTTACATTAAAACAAAATAAAACCAAAACAAACAAGCCAAAAAAAAGCAAAGAGATTCCAGAAGCTAATAACAATAATGATAGTAGTGTCATCAAAATCAGTAAGAAACAGAAAAAGAAGTAGAGAAAAAAAATGAATCCAAAAGTTATATTCTTATAAAGTTAATAAAGATACAAATTACCAATACTACAAATGATGAAACTGACATAACTACAGACTCTAGAGATATTAAAATGATAAAAAAGAATGTCATGAACAGCTTTATGTCAATAAATTATACAACTTGATGACAAATGATTTTAAAGACACAATCATCAAGGTTCATTAAAAATAAATAATCTCAATAGCCCTATATCAATCACAGAAATCAAAATTTCAGTTCCCACAAATAAACCTGTAGACCTATATCATTTTACTGAGAAATTCTACCAACTGCTTAAGAAATAATATAATTTTTACATGAAATCTTGTAGAAAATTAAAGAGGAGGGAAATAATTTTCTACTCATTCAATGAAGTCACCAAGATCTTGATATAAAATATAGGCAAAGGCATGACAAGAAAATTGTAGACCAATGTCCATCATAAACATGGGTACATAAATCCTTAACAAAATTTCAATAAATCTAATCAAACAATATAAAAAAAGATAGTATAAAAAATGCAAGGCTGATGATAAATAAGTTGATAATAATATGATTCACCATATTATCAGACTAAAAACAATGGTCATCTCAGAAAATAAAGAAACAACATTTGACTTCAAAAATCATGCATATACAATAATCAGGGTATCATGTCAGCATCAAAACAGAAAACCAGATCAAAAGAACAGAATAATGTATAAGTGCCCCCACACATATGTGGTCAATTTGTTTTTGACAAAGCTCAAAGACAAATCTATAGAAAATGGGTAGTCTTTTTAACAAATGATCAATTGTAAGTATATATAGAAAAAAACTTTGATCTATCTGTTGCAACAAAAATAAAATAATAAAAATAGATCATACCCAAATATCAAATGTAAAAATATGAAATTTCTGGAAAAATCACAGGACAAAAATCTTTGTTATCTTGACTTAGGCAAAAAAAAAAAAAATAGAATAGCAAAAGCATGAATAAAACAAAATTAAGTATCGCAAATTTGGTCTCATTAAAATTGTAAATTTCTTGGCTTCAAATCGCAACATTAAACTAATGAAAAGACAAGTCACAGACTGGAAGAAAGCATTATGAAGTCACATAGATGATAAAGAACTTGCATTCAAAATATGAAAATAAACTCTCCAAACTCAACAATAAGAAACATAACTTTAAAAATGGACAAATGGACAAATATTTGGATCAATCCTACACAAAAAAAGATATATGCACTGCAAAAAACACATGAAAATATGTTCAAAATCATTAGTCATTGTGAAAGTTAAAACCACAATGGGATTTTACATCCACTAGCGTGTCTAAACTGATAGTCACTGAACAAAGTGTTAGTAAGCATGAGCTGAAACCCAAATAGCGCTGGTGAGAATGTAAAACAGTACAAGCACTTTGAAAAACTACTAAAATGTTAAACATACACTTGTTATATGACTCCGGCATTCTACTCTTAGGTATTTACACGAGAGAATTTAAAGTGCATAGCCATACAAAGACTTGTAGACAAATATTTGCAGCCAGTTAATTTGTCATTACCTAAAACTGGAATCAATCCAAATACCCAACAGATGAAATCATAGATAAATTGCTGTATATCCATTCAGTGGAATTCTACCGAGCTATAACAAGAAATAATTTATTGAACAGACAAACCCATATATTAATCTAAAATAATTCTCTTTAGTTAAAGAGGAAATTCAAAAATCATAGTCCATACAGTACTCGTCACATAAAATTCTGGAAAATGCAAACCTATTTAAAGTGACATCATTCCCTGGGAATGAGGAGGGGTCAGGGAGACACAAGAGGGAGGGATTACCAAAGGATGGGGATTCTTTTGGGAACGATGAATAGGATGTTTATTGTCTTGAATAATGAACAATAGTGACGTTCATTATTGATGTTCATTATACCTTGATAGTTAGTTTCACAGGTGTACACACATCAAAAGTTACCCACTTGTGCACTTGAAGCATACAGTTTGTCATATGCCAATTAAACTTAATAAAATCATTTTAAAATTATATCTGAAGGAGATATTGCTTGTTTATCCAAAGTGCTTGTTCAAGGTAGTAACCAAAAACCAGATCAGTGGAAGACTAGTAAGATAACTGGCAAAGGGAAGTCCATTCATGGCCTGCCTTGGCTGTGAGTGCTGCCTTCTTGTAAGAAAACAGATGCACATGTATGTTCATTGCAGCACTGTTTACAATAGCAAAGACCCGGAACCAACCCAAATGCCCATGAATGATAGACTGGACGAGGAAAACGTGGCACATATACACCATGGAATACTATGCAGCCATAAAAAACGATGAGTTTGTGTCCTTTGTAGAGACATGGATGAATCTGGAAACCATCATTCTCAGCAAACTGACACAAGAACAGAAAACCAAACATCGCATGTTCTCACTCATAGGTGGGTGTTGAACAACGAGAACACATGGGCACAGGGAGGGGAGCATCACACACTGTGGTATATTGGGAGGTGGGGGGGCTAGGGGAGGAACAGCGGGAGTTGGGAGAAATGCCTGATGTAGGTGACGGGGGGATGGAGACAGTAAACCACCATGTCATGTGTGTACCTATGAACAATCCTGCAAGATCTGCACATGTAACCACGAACTTAAAGTACAACAAAAAAAGAAAACAGGGAGTGCAGCCCAGCACTAGGAAGCTGGACGGCCATGCTGTTTTCCTACTGATGAGACCTGCTGTCTTGGTACAGAACCCAATCCATTCACTTCTGTTTCTAATCTAGAAAATAAAGACACGGATACTAAAATTCTATCATTTATCTCGTGTCAGATCCCAATCACTTAACTAAAATTCCGCTTCTAATACAAGTAATACTCATGTTTCTTCATTGTCCTCACAAGTTTTTATCAGCTTCAAGGGTCTTCATTATTTGTTCTACCACGTCCTCTCTGGAATTGAAATTACAGCTGCTGTCTTCACTGTCTTTCATACGCTGTGGTCTGATTGCAGTACATTTCTCATTTTTGTTTTTGTTTGGCCGCTGTTAAACTGTATCTTTAGGACAGTGATGCTTTCAATGGTCTCTTGCTCCACGGGCTCTATTAGCTACTGGAAGGCACCTACCACAGCTGAGCTCTCAGAGTACAACTCCTCCCAAAGGACATAAAGAACATAAACATTTTTCCAGCAGTATAAAACTGTTTTCAAGATGTCCCAACCAAATGACTTAGTACTTTAGCACAGAAGTTTACACAATTAAAACAAAAAGAAGTTTACACAATTACATATTGCTCTCAGTAATCTGTGAAATACACAATGTTTGCCATATTATTAATTTCTAAAACATGTAAAGTCAGGAAATTAGCATCAGGGATAATATCTTTTACTTCACTCCCTTTCTCTCATTTCCTTGCTCAGTTAATATATTAATGTGGTACTTTTTAATGCCTCACAACAAATGCTAATGAATTATCATTTTCTCATAAAATGGCAAAATATGAAATGGTTTATACTATTATATGGAATTAGGACATGTAACCATATATTATCACAATCAGTTGCAGCTCTTATGCAGGATATGGTAACTTTGCTAGAGTAGATAAACCTCATATCTCTAGTATGCAGTTACTGATCTGAGAAATCATTATTTTTCTTACACATAGGTAGGAAGAATCAGAAGCAATGTGTCCTAACATAAAATGGCATAGAATGGAAAGTCTGTGCTCACTCCTTTGGTCTCTCCTGGATCGTCTGAAATTCCTAAAAGTATCTCATTGCTTCATTGCATTAATGACAATCATGATCATTGGAATGTGACAAGTATTGGGATGTCTTGGTAAGACTCGTGTTATCCAGACTATGGGAAGGAGACTACAAAGACTCAGGGGCCGCATTGATAAAGACTTTTGGATCCTGGGATCTGGGGCCTGCCAAGACATTTCTTTCCTGTATTAGTCACTTGTTGCTGTGTAACCAATAACTGGGGCTTCTGCCACCTCGGGGCCTGCCTGGGCTAGGATTGACCTCCAAGCACACTCATATGACTACCGCAGCAGACCTCAGTTCCTCACCACACCGGCCTTTCCGCAGGCTTCCTGATGTCCTCATGACAACAGGGCTGGCTTGCTAGGATTAAGCTTCATCTTTTGAGAAGAGTATCACACATTTTGAGGATATATTTTTACAACCACCACATCCTCTATTGTATTGCAACTTAAAACCTCAACCATTAGGAAAGAATCACAACAACTGGTAGACCACATTGAGTATTAGAGGCAGCATATTCCATACTTAGGAATACTTCTCAGACCCATCTTTTTAGATGATATAACTGCTAGTTTTGAGTGGAGTCTAAAGCAAATAAAATCTCAGCAGCAGGTACCAGCTGCTCTACAGCCAGCTCTGCAAATTGGGCCATATGGCCCAGCAGAACCCCTGGTACTGAATGTTTCTGTGCTGGGAAAAGACACCATGTGGTGCCTCCAGCAAGAGCCAATAAGGGAGTTACAGGGCAGGCCCCAGCTTCTCAGAGTAAGATCATGCTGCCTCCAACAAAGGCCAAACGCCATTTGAAAAGCAGCTCCTGGCATGCTACCAGGCCCTGAGAAGCAGAGCATCTGGATGCAGCACACCAAAGTGTCCATGAGCCCGTCACTGCCCACCGCTAGATCTGCACAACTGCACACAGTGGCTTCCACTGTCAGGCAGTGCAGCCTCTATCAGCTATAAGGTAGGAGTGAAACATTGAAAGTGAGCTCTCGTGGTGCAAAGGGAAGACCTAGGCTTTAGGAACACGTGGCTCAGTGTCACTTTGGCCAGTGTTGCCTTAATGGCTCTCTCTCAATTCACACCTGTAGCCTCATGGTAGGGGGGTCCCCACAACCAGCTGAAAAAAGAGGCAAACACCCAAGCCTGGTTTACAGATGGGTCGGCTCAACAAGTTTGCGCAAGCTAGAACTGCTGCTGTGCCCTGATCCTACTCAAAAGTTCCCTAAGAGACTGTGATGAGGGAAATTCTCTGAGGGCTCAGGGATTGAGCCTTGCACCATGTCATCTACTTTGTGAGGAAGCAGAAATAATCCAAGGTGGAGACATATATGCCCCTTGGGCAGTAGTGAATGATGCTTGATGAGGCAAGATTGTGTGGATCGACCTACAGGTTGACAAAAAGTATGAAAATATTTTTACTGTATGCTCATTCCTACCAGAGAGCATCCACTAGAGAGCAGAGACTAAACAACCATGTAGGCAGGTTGGATTGCTTGACTGATGTCAGCTTGCCTTTGTCCTTTGATACTCCCATGCTTACAAATGGACTCATGAACATTACTGCTATGGCGGTAGAGGTGCAGGCTGTGCTGGGCCTGATAGCCGGGGTTCCCTCTCATCAAAGATCATGTAGCCACTGCCCTCACTGAATTTTGGCATGTCAGCAAAAAAGAACAGGTGTCAGTCCCCACATGGTACCGTTATTCTTGGAGACCAGCTGGCCATTTGATGATAAGTACATTTTGTGTACTTCTTTCCACAGGTAGAGTGGTGAGGATTCATAAGAAAGGCAGGAAAGGTAATATGTTTCCCACCCTGGTGTTCCATGATGGCATCTCGTGGTGCTCCCAGATTTTTCTGTGCTCCTCAGGGCATGCTCACCCAGCTGCTGCAAATGCTGCAGATCATGGCTTTTATAAACACAACTTTCACTGGAGAATCGCCCATTGTGGAGAGGAGCCCCCCCTCAACCCTACATGCCTGGGAGTTTACACCAGCATCAAAGCACTCTGTTCATGTACACCCTGGGGCATCCACAACCGATTAACTGATACCATGGTACAAAGTCAGACCAGCTTTCTGCAAGATGGAATATGTGCATTATAGCGTGTGCCCTCAGCCACTGCCCTAACCCCGAACACCTGGATTAGACATGGCTGAACTTTCCTAATAACACATCCTGGCTTGGGCCATTGTTCTTTTCCATTCTGCTGCCCTCAGCTCAGTCAAGTCCCTCCAGTGGGTCCTGCTTCTAGAGAATGCCCCCTGGAAACTGGCTTTTAAGGAAATTGAGTTTGATTCCTTTTACTTCCAGTGGAGTATCCTACCAGTTATACTTATTTTTCACAGATAATGTTTTCAGGAGCATGGGACTAGTTTGGGAGGGAGAAGGAAGAGTTAAGATCTCATTCCGAATAAGTCCACTTTAAGCAGAATCTGTGGTTACTGTAAAAGTATTCCAGGTGGACTATAATGTGAGATATTTCACTATGGAGATTAACTGCTGATAACTATTTGGTCTTTTACAGTTGATTTTCATGGAGATGAGTTTAGTTTAGCAATAACAAATACTTTTTTTCTTTGTAGCTTTTTTTTATAGTTTTCTTTTTCTGACCTCCCCTAATCAGACTTGCCCTTCCCACAAAATCATTAGTGAATCCTCCCCTGGAACTTCCTTCTCTTCCTGCCATGAAATGTTCCAGCCTCTTGTATGCAACTCATGTTAACTCCATCCTTTCCTCTCATACCTTTAGATATTGAAATAAATGACCTTTCTTTAGTTATCAGGCTGCACGTCACTGGGGACTAGCATGTCTGACTGCTGAGTTTTTCAGTGATTCTCCCAGAATCTAGCCAAACTGCCTTCCATCATCAATGACTGGGTCAGATGAGAGCAGATAGAATTCACACAGTGATGGTGTGTTACCAGAAGATGCAGCCCACCCTTAAAAAATACATGAAGGGCCATATTATTCTGTGAATCTATGTGATTATGAGTGGCTAGGCATGACTGCCTGTGCCGGTGGGAAAGATAAAAGAGGAAAGAAACTCCCTGGATGCCTGCTGTGTATTAAGGACTCACATACACTGTTTAATCTTCATGACACCCTTAATAGACAAGAGTCATTAATTCCATTCTATGGAGCTAGAAGTCTAATTCAGAGCTGCAAAGTAACCTGGACTTGAAAGACAGCCAGAATCCAAGAGAAGTGATTGGAAACTTATGCTCTTTCCACGAAACCCCTTTCCCTGTTGAGATCCAAATAATGCAAAATACTGTGATTTAACCACCATTAGAGATAAGTTTCTTCAATAAAAACTGTTATGCTTTATGTAAACATGGAACATTTACAATGTCAAGGTTCTGGGAAAGATGCTGAGAACATACAAACAGGAAATCTTAAATAAAATTTCCTCTTCTGAAACTCCATTATCTTTCACACTAAAAAAGGGGAAGGCCTTTGCCTAGGATTATACGTAGAGCAATACTGTTTTTCCATCGCTCAAGATCCAATTTCTATGCAAAAGTATGCTATTTAGTTCACCAGACTTCTAGGTAGCAGAGTATTTAAATTTATGAGATTCCAAATTTTAAAGTCACAATTTGTATCCTAGATTGACCAATAACAACTATCTGTGACATCTTGCACAATTTTACCTCCCGAAATTTTGGTTTATTCACCAACAAAATGAGCATCCATGTAAATTTCTCACGGGTCTTAACGTGAGGTGAGCTACGACTTTGATGTGGTTGTTTGTCCCCACTGAATCTCATGTTGAAATTGAATCTACAGTGTGGCAGTGTTGGAAGCGGGGCTGAGCTGGGGGTGTTTGGCTCATGGGGGCGGATCCCTGATGAGAGGGTCCGTGCTGCTCTCCTGGTAGCGAGTAAGTTCTTACACTGGATTGGCTCTCAAGGGAATTTATTAGTTCTGTGAAAGTCAGTTCTTATAAAGCCAGGATGCCCTGGGTTTGGCTCCTCTTCCTACGTGCCCACTTCCCCTTGCCCTTCTCTGCCATGTTTTTTTCAGCACAAATGCTCTCACTGGAAGCTAGGCAGATGGCAGTGCCATGCTGCACGTACAGCCTGCAGAGGTGTGAGCCAAATAAACATCATTTTTAAAATAAACTACCCAGCCTCAGGTATTCCTTCACAGCAACACAGAATTCACCAAGATAAGGAGCATGTAAAGTATGTAAGGAAACTTCTGGAACATGGTAAGTATGCAATAGTCATGTGACAAGATAATCAGTGTCTCAGTAAAGTATTAATACTAATTACTACAATTGTAGAAATATCAGAAAGAATGAATATTTTGTCTTCCTTACTCTGCTCCCTCATACTTCTGGAGTGTAAGGAGGAATTTGAGGATAGCAGGCTTTTGAGCTGTAGACCTCTGAAACTTCCAGTCTATAACCACCATCACAGTGAAATATTTATATTTTCAGAAAGAGCTGAATTATCCTAGAGGTAAAATGTTCAGAACTAGAGTCTCAAAGAGGGAGAAGGGACATGTAGCTTTTTGAGGAAGTTTCTCTCAATATTGGAAAGGTGACATATATCCAAAATGTTTCAACATAGATTTGATCTGCCCCACGCATTTGAATGCATGAGGAGACGCAAAGACGTCAGGAGGGAATTGTTGTGGAATTAATTTAGGGATGCACAGCTCTGGGCTCTGGTCTACAAAAGGTCCCTCTGCCCAAAGTAGGCCCAGGAGCAGTGGTACTACCAACTTGAAGAGCCTAAGGTCAATGATAACCATCCTTAGACCAACGCTCCTGGATATAGTCAATGAGGTATCCCAGGGTTTCAGATAACCACAGAGGAGTGAGCAAGGAGAAGATGGCAATCCAAATTAACTTAGGAGACAGAGTTTCTTATTGGCTTAGCAGGATGAGAACATTCAGAGCATACTGTGTTAGAGAAAAATAAAAGATGAGTGACTTTGTTCACTCTTGCTATGTAAAATAAAACTCACATCTAGCTACTTGCTTCCCACCCCTCCCCTTAAGGCATCCTGTGAATTCATGTAATCTCAGCAAACAACAAAATTCATTCCCATTTAACTTTTTGAAGAAACGATTCTACATTTCTTTTGCAAATTGTGTTTTGAAATGATAACAAAGAAACAATTCATCCCTTTTTAGATGGCTCTTGCAAACATGAGAGTCTAAAACTGGCAGGCGCCTAAAGTGTCTAGAAAAGAAACCAAGACTTTGAAAATATATTAGACATTTTGCAATGGAAAAGGAAAGTTGGAAGAAAGCAAAACTAAGAGTTTCCAGGGAAGCCTCTAGTCAGAGGAAGACGAAGGCGGGGCTCATGTAACCATGGGGGATTCTAATTGCTTTCTTTGCACCAAAAACGAACTGCAGAGAGCTCAATTCAACAAATATGTCTGGAGTACGTTCCATATACTCAGCACTTTGCTTGGCAATGGGGATTCAGTAGTAAACAAGGTGCAATTGCTCTCTTTGAGGAGCTGACGTTAACTGTACAGATACAAAGGAAACATAGTAATTTCAACAAAAAGATGTGCACTTGGGGGAAGCACATAACGAGTGTGCCTGGCATCCTACAGAGGATGATTACTGGTTTAAAGGTGACTAATAGTAGCCAGAAAGTGGAGGTAAGGGATGGAGATGGAGGAAGATGTGGGGCAAATGTGAGACAAAAAAAAAAAAAAACCCTTCGGAAAAGACAAAGAATGAAGGTAACAATGTGATGTGCACAAGAACATGGCAAAAGTCAGAACATGAGATGGGAGAAAGCCCTGGTGGGAAAGGCTGAACTAGTAAAGATTTCTTACATTTTTAATATATAACATTCATAGAGTGCTTACTGTATACCACATGCAGTCTCAAGCCCTTTACTTCAATTTGCTAAATCAGCACATTAATCCTATGAGGTAGTTATGATTTCTCCCATGTTTGCAGTGACAACTTAATGTATTATGCATCTGAGAATGAAAGGGGAGCACTATTTAATCATTAGGCTGAGGAACACGTACAAACCATGACTTCAAGGGAAGCTACAGTGAATGGTCATCACCCTGTGCATTTTTCGTAGATTAAATAAAAATAATGAGGGACAGAAGGATCATCTCACGTCCAAGGCCTCACAAGTGCTAAGCATTGGAGATTTGAGAAGGACACAAACAAGGGCAAGAGAGAGGAGCAGGCCCCAGATAATAGGGATTATGAGCAGGGGTGGAGCATGCGGGGGTAAAATAGCAAGGCTTGGGGACGGACAGGGCATTGGTGGGGAAAGAGGAGTTAGTTGACACCCCCGATTATGGTTCAAGCAGATGTGTGGATGGTGATGCCATTTGTTTGGGGGTTGGAGTCAGGTTTTGGGACGAAGAGCAATTCCAGAGGAGAAAGGATGGGTGCCTGCCAGTTGTGGGTAAGCTGTAACTGAGGTGTGTGGAAGCAAACACTATTAATGAAAATTATTAAGTGAGCACTGTTGAAGCACAGTGAGGCAGACTTTACTCAGGACAGTATGGTAGGCCAGGGGCCACTGCAGCCACGTCTTGCAGTGCGAAGACAGACTTGGCTCCACCCCAGATACAGCCTGGGTAAGTGGGGATTGACAGCCAAGCAGCAGGGTGGCAATCAATGGAGGGAATATTACTCAGACGAAAGTCAGGGGCAAGGGGGATTCTGGCTAAAGCAACCTCACAGGATTCTTGCTGAAGGCAGGGAGGGTGACCAGATATTACCCGGGCAACAGTGGGGATAAGAAACTCAATCAGATTTCACTGAAGGTGATCAGATATCGAGGATGGGGGATTCTAGCTAAACTGGCTTAGCAGGGTTCTTTGCTAAAACCAGATTTTTCAAAGTTCGTAGATGGGCCTAAGAAGAGGTTCACAAGCCTTAATAAAGTGTGGCCATGAAAAGAATCGTTGTCAATATGTCTGGCAGGATTTAAGTGTATACATTTTAAACTCAGTGGATAAGTCAGGAAGAGAAACAAAATGGGGGGAAAAACCTATAAGCATATTGGAACTGATTAAAACCATGATAATGAATGAGACTATCAATAGATAAAGTAAAAAATACCAGTAACTATTTAAGGGACCTGGGAAGGAGAAACAAAATCTTTCATTATGCATGTCACCCAGATTAATCTCTATGTTCCTCGGGGTTTGGGCTCTTCATAAATTTACATTCAAAGAAGATCCGTCCAGCACCTCAAAATAACTTGAAAGTTATTCTCATCTTTTATGTAATTTTAGTAACATTGTATGAATTTCAATTTATCACATCCAACATTTCTCCTCAGTCTCCTTTCTCTACTTCAGTCTTTTACTTCACATCTGCTCACCAAATCTCAAACTGTCTTCCCTGCACTCCACCGTCCTCCTACCGTCCCCACACCACCCCCTCCTCCAACCCCGCCACAGGCTCCTCAGCATTTCTCTGACCTCATCACACCACACAGACAAACTCTGTCCTGCTGGAAGTGGCTGCCCAGACAATGGGGTTCAGGCTCAGCCACTGAGAGGGTGGCTGTAGGAGAACTGGAGGACTCAGAAACTTTTTAGTTCCTAGCTCCCCTGGCCTCTGGAATTATAGTTTCCCCAAGATAAAGTACGAAGAGCTCTGTAAGCAAATTATGGTTTTTATTTTGTTTGTTTTAATTTCTAATTTTTCTAATTGCTTTGCTAGCAGCAGAACATAGAAAACCAGTGGCAAATAAAAATGGTCCACCACCTCACACGGAAACAGTGAAAATGTGATGAGAACCTGCTTTGGAAAAACGGGTAAGTCGGCCAAGCCCTTTCCCAGTAATTAATTGAACAGATCAAGGCCAGTATCTTATTTAAATGGCATTAGACCTAGTGGGAAAGTTATAATTGGCAGATGATAAGCACCACAAGTTTAAGCCCTGAGTAGCTGTGTCCAAGCCGAAATTTTAAATAGTCGTATTTTCTCTCTGTGACACACTTTAACATTTATAGTCCAGATACTCACTGCATAAAGCATAAGTATCACTACGGTAGAAACTTTTTTCTACATTAGTTTGATACATTTGTATTCTGCCCCATCCCTTGAAAATGACTGTTTTTATTTCCAGGGATTTATCCACCTCCTCTGGATTTTCTAGTTTGTGTGCATAAAGGTCCATGTAGTAGCCTTGAATGATCTTCTGTATTTCTGTGGTATCAGTTGTAATGTCTCCTCTTTTGTTTCTAATTGAGCTTATTTTAATTTTCTCTCATATTTTCTTGGTTAATCTCACTAATGACCTATCAATTCTGTTTATCTTTTTGGAGAACCAGCTTCTTATTCCTTTTGTATTTTTTGTATGTTTGTTTCAATTTCACTTAACTCTGCTCTGATCTTGGTTCTTTCTTTTCTCCTGCTGGGTTTGGGTTTGGATTGTTTATGTTTCTCTAGTTCCTTAGGGTATGACATTAGATTGTGTATTTGTGCTCTTTCAGACCTTTTAATGTAGGCATTTAATGCTATGAACTTTCCTCTTAGCACTACTTTCGCTGTATCCCACAGGTTTTGATAAGTTGTGTCACGCTTATTACTCAGTTCAAATAATTTTAAAATGTCTATTTTGATTTCATTATGGACCCAAAGATCGTTCAAGAACAGATTATTTAAGTTCCATATATTTGTATAGTTTTGAGGTTTCCTTTTGTAGTTAATTTCTAGTTTTATTCTATTGCGGTCTGAGAGCATACTTGATACAATTTTGATTCTCTTAAATTTATTGAGACTTGTTTTGTGGTCTATCATATGGTCTGTCTTGGAGAATGTTCTACATGCTGTTGAAAAAAATGTATATTCTGCAGTTGTTGAGTAGAATGTTCTGGGAACATCTATGAAGTCTATTTGTTCTAGGATATAGTTAAGTCCATTGTTTCTTTGTTGACTTTCTGTCTTGATGACCTGTCTAGTACTGTCAGTGGTATATTGAGTCACCTATTATTGTTGTGTTGTCTTCTCTCTCATTTCTTAGGTCTAGAAGTAACTGTTTATAAATTTTGGATTCCAGTGTTAGATGCATATATATTTAGGATTGTGATATTTTCCTGTTGGACTGATCCTGTTGCTATTACGTATGTCTCTCTGTCTTTTTTTTACTGTTTTGCTTTATAACCTATTTTGTCTGATATAAGAATAGCTACACTCCTGCTCACTTTTGGTTTCACATTTGCATGGAATATCATTTTCCATCCTTTTACCTTAAGTTTATGTGAGTCCTTATGTGTTAGGTGAGTCTCTTCGAGACAAAAGATACTTAGTTGGTAGATTTTTATCCATTCTGCCATTCTGTATCTTTTAAGTGAAGCATTTAGGCTATTTATATTCAATGTTAGTATTGATATGTGAGATACTATTCTATGCATCCTACTACTTCTTACCTAAATGACTTATTTTTTCATTGTGTTATTGTTTTTTAGGCCCTATGAGATTTATGCTTTAAGGAGGTTCTGTTTTGGTGTATTTGGAGGTTTTGTTTCAATACTTAGAACTCATTTTAGCATTTCCTGTAATGCTAGCATGGTAGTGGCAAATTCAGCATTTGTTTGTCTGGAAAAGACTAACTCTCCTTCATTTTTGAAGGTTAGTTTTGTTGGATACAAATTTCTCAGCTATCAGTAATTTTGTTTGGGCAAACTAAATATAGAACCTCAATCCTTTCTGGCTTGTAAGGTTTCTACCGAAAAATCAACTGTTAATCTGATAACTTTTCCTTTATAGGTTACCTGATGCTTTTGCTTCACAGCTCTTAAAATTTTTCCTTTCGTCTTGACTTTAGACAACCTGATGACTATGTGCCTGGGTGATGATGTTTTTGTGATGAATTTCCCAGGTGTTCTTTGAGTTTTGTATTTGGATGTCTAGATTTCTAGCAAGGCCAGTGAAGGTTTCCTCAACAATTCTCCCAAATAAGTTTTTCAAACTTTTAAATGTATCTTGCTCTCAGGAACACCAAATAGCAGACCAGTAATAAGTAGCAAAATTGAAACAGTAATTTTAAAAATTTCCAAAAAAAATTCTCTTGGGCCAGATGAATTCACAGCTGAATTCTATCAGACATTCAAAGAAGAATTGGTACCAATCTTGCCAAAAAATATTCTGAAAGATATTGAAAGAGAAAATCCTCCCTAAGGCATTCTATGAAGCCAGTATCACCCTAATACCAAATCAGGAAAGGGCATAACAAAAAAAAGAAAACTACAGACCAGCATCCCTGATGAACATTAATGCAAATATAGATGCAAAAATCCTCAACAAAATATTAGCTGACCAAATTCAACAGTATATCAAAAAGATTATACATCATGATCAAGTAGAATGCAGGGATGGTTTAACATACATAAATCAATAAATGTAATACATCACATAAACAGCATTAAAAACAAAAATCATTTGATCATCTCAATAGATGCAGAAAAAGCATTTGACAAAATTCAGTGTCACTTTATGTAAAAAGCCTTCACCAAAATTGTCACAGAAGGGACATACCTCAAGTTAATAAAAGTTATCTATGAGAAACCCACAGCCAACATTATACTGAGCAGAGTAAAGTTGAAAGCGTTCCCCCTGAGAACTGGAACAAGACAAGGATGCCCACTTTCATCACTTCTATTCAATGTAGTACTGAAAGTCCTAGCCAGAGCAATCAACAAGGGAAAGAACTAAAAGGCATCCAGATCAGTAAAGAGAAAGTCAAACTGTTGCTGTTGACCAATGATATGATCGTATACCTAGAAAACCCTAAAGACTCATCCAAAAAGCTCCTAGATCTGAAAAATGAAGTCAGTAAAGTTTTAGGATAGAAAATCAATGTATACAAATCAGTAGTAATGCTATACACCAACAACGACCAAGCAAATAATCAAATCAAGAACACAATCCCTTTTACAGCATTTGCAAAAATTAAAATAAAATACTTAGAAATATACCTAACCAAGGAGGTGAAATCTTTCTATAAGGAAAACTACAAAACACCGCTGAAAGAAATCGGGATGACACAAACAAATGGAAATGCATCCCATGCTTCTGAATTGGTAGAATCAATTTTGTGATACTGCCAAAAGCAATCCACACATTAAATGCAATCCTCATAAAAATACCATCATCATTCTTCACATAACTAGAAAAAACAATCTTAAAATTTACATGGAACCAAAAAAAGAGCCTGCATAGCCAAAGCAAGATGAAGTAAAAACTGAAGTCATTACCTGACTTCAAACTATACTACGAGGCTATAGTTACCAAAACAGCATGATACTGATGTAAAAATAGGCATGTTGACCAATGGAAAAGAACAAAGAATCCAAAAATAAAGCCAAATACTTACAGCCAACTGATCTTAGACAAGCAAACAAAAACATAAAGTGGGGAAAGGATACCCTATTCAACAAAATGTGCTAGGGTAATTGGTAAGCCACATGAAGAAGAATGAAACTGGATCCTCATCTCTTACCTTATGCAAAGATCGACTCAAGATGGATAAAAGACTTAAATCTAAGATCTGAAACTGTAAAAATTCTAGAAGATAACATCAGAAAAAATTCTTCTAGATATTGGCTTAGGCAAAGAGTTCATGACCAAAAACCCAAAAGCAAATGCAACAAAAACAAAGATAAATAAATGGAACTCAAACGAACAAGCTTCTGCACAGTAAAAGAAATAATCAGCAGAGTAAACATACAACTCACACAATCAGAGAAAATATTCACAGACTATGCATCTGATAAAGGACAAATATCCAGAATCTATAAAGAACTCAAAAAAATCAGCAAGGAAAAAAATAATCCATCAAAAAGTGGGCAAAGGATATGAACAGAAAATTTACAAAGAAGATATACAAATGGCCAACAAGCACACGAGAAAATGCTCAACATCACTAATTGTCAGGGAAATGCAAATCAAAACCACAGTCAGATACCCTCTTACTCCTGCAAGAATGTGCATAATAGAAAAATTAAAAAATAACAGATGTTGGTGTGGATGTGGTGAAAAGAGAACACTTTTACACTGCCAGTGGGAATGTAAACTAGTACAACCACTATAGAAAACAGTGTGGAGATTATTTAAGGAGCTAACAGTAGAAGCACCATTCTATCCAGCAATCCCACTACTGGGTGTCTATCCAAGGGAAAAGAAGCTGTTATATTATAAAGACACTTGCCCATGAATGTTTATAGCAGCACAATTCACAATTGCAAAACTATGAAACCAACCTAAATGGCCATCAACCAATGTGTGGATAAAGAAAATGTGGTATATATACAGTATGAAATAGTATTCAGCTATAAAGAGGAATGAAATAATGGCATTTCCAGCAACATAAATGGAGTTGGAGATGATTATTCTAAGTGAAGTAACTCAGACATAAAAAACCAAATATCATATGTTCTCACTTATAAGTGGAAACTAAGTTATGAGGATGCAAACGTTTAAGAATGGTATAATGGACTTTGGGGACTCTAGGGGAAAGGGGGGAGGGGTGGCTGAGGGATAAAAGGCTACACATTGGATACAGTGTACAACACTTGGGAGATTAGTGCCCTCAAATCTCAGAAATCACCACCAAATAACATATCCATGTAACTAAACACCACCTGTTCTCCAAAAACTATTGAAACAAAATAAAATAAAATGATCATTTTTCCTCTTCCTATGATAATTGGAAGGAAAGTTAAAAAAAATCGAATTTTCCCAAGTCAATATTTGTATTCTTTTTCTAAACAATAAAGAAATTCTATTCCCATAGTCCCTTTGCAGTGAACCTTTGACTCTGACAAGAAGAAAATAGCACTTTTCATCTCCTAAGTGAGATCAGATGGCTTTTAGAGCTTTTGCCTCAGCGTTTTCAGTGGCCTGAGTGTGAGAAGATTAAGATGCCTTTGTGCTTCTGTAAGTCCTCATGCTGCTGGGGCCTGCCGGGAAGAAGAGGGCAGCAGGCAGCCCATCGTGTCTCCAGCTCAGGGCTGTCTCTATGACCACAGGGCCTTCCATCAAGAGAGAAGCAGAGGCCACACCACAAAAGGGCCTCGGATTTGCCTCTAATTAGATATTTGATCTGAGAGGAAAATAAAGCCATAAAAAAATTCAAGATGAATAGCTAGAGCACAGAGAATTTTTAGGGCAGTGAAACTACTCTGTATGATACCATAATGATAGATATGTGTCATTATACATTTGTCCAAACCCACAGAATGTACAACACCAAGAGTGACCCTCATGTAAACTTCGGACCTTGGGTGACAATAAGGTGTCTATAGCTTCGTCAATTGTAACAAACATGCCACTGTGGTGGGGGGTGTTTGATAGTGCAGGGCTATGCACGTGTGGGGATGGGGTACACTGGAACGCTTTTCTCCTCAATTTTGCCGTGAGAATCATTCTAAAAATTAAAGTATATTTTTAAAACATTTCAACAAGTCGCTAGTCAGAAAACTAAATCACAGATTCCAGAAACATATTCTGTTTAATTTAAACCAAAAAAAAAAAAAAAGAAAGAAAGAAAGAAAGAAAGAAAAGGGAAAAGGAGGTGAGAAGAGGGAAGGGGAGGAGTGTGGAGGAGTGAGGAGGGAAGAAATTGTGAAGACTTCATAATAGAACCCCAGGCAGATCGGAACACAGGAGGGTGTGCACGGTGAACCCACAACTCTTGCAGTCACTCTGCCACCCATTCATCCAGCCTCCTGCTCTTGGATGCAGGTGCTCCTCTCACCCGACTTGGAGCTCCTCCCTCTCCTCAGTCTGTCAGCCCCGCTCCTGCCACACAAGATCCAGAGCACCAGAGACCTCAGAATTGGTCCATTCCACTGCTCACCTGTCCCAGTCTCCACCTTTGGCCTGCTGACACTGTTGGCCCATAGGACCACCACGGGAGCACCACGGGAGCACCACGGGAGCATCAGGGGAGCACCACGGGAGCACCAGGGGAGCATCGGGGAGCATCACGGGAGCACCACGTGAACACCACAGGAGCATCATGGGAGCACCACAGGAGCACCACAGGAACACCACAGGAGCACCACGGGAGCACCATGGGAGCACCACAGAACACCACGGGAGCACCACGGGAGCATCAGGGGAACATCACGGGAGCACCACGGGAGCACCACGGGAGCACCATGGGAGCACCACGGGAGCATCACAGAACACCACGGGAGCACCACGGGATCATCACCACTTGCATTTGTTTCCCTGCTCCTTTCTGTGGGGCCCCAGCTCATGGCTGTGCCTCTGACCACGGGCCTTCTGTCAAGCAGGGTTTCCACCCAGCGCCACATCACCTCACAGGGTCTCTCACAAACTCTAAGTCCTGCTCTCCTCTGTTTTTCTCTTTTGTTTGAAAGTTTCATTAGTTCTCAAGCATTTTAACGTATTCTACTCTCCAACGTGAAAAGATCATGTTGTTTAAGACTTCAAGAAAGTAGAATGGTACTGCATGAACTTTTTTAGTCACACTCCAGTTTCACTTGCAGCCACACTGCTTTTCACTCAGTTCCACTTCTTCAGAGGGACAGGTGCCAGCTTTGGTCTAATGCTAATGCCTCCACCCAGACCAGGTATCCCCTTCCATATATTCACAGACTGTGTGTCAGCACCCCCAGAGCCTACTTACTACCCCACAAGCCACCCTAGCTTCCTGTACTTGAACACATCAGTGACTCCACGAAAATCCCCCCAGCGTTAACACCGAGACTCTCATATCTTCCTAATGTCAGTAAACGGTAACTCCTTCCTCTCTGACCTGAACAATCAGGACAAAAAGGTTTGCTGTTTTCCTTAGATTCCTTGCTAATATTCTATATCCAATCCTTCAGAAAATTCTGTGGGTCTTACTTTAAAACATTCACGATCTGAACCTTCAGGCCACCTCGCCCTCCTGGATCAAAACCATAATGATCTGCCGCCTGGAAAACAGCAACGTCTGCTCCACTGTGAGCTGCCCTCCCCTCTTGCCCACCCACAGCCTCTTCTCTACACAGCGGCCACAGGGGTCCCTTTCAAATGCCAGATCATGTTGCTGCTCCCTTCAGAATCCCCCTAGCTGATTCATGCACTCAGGAAGACCCAGTCTTCCCCGTAGTTGATACGGGCCCTGCTACTCTCTGAATGCCTCTCCTCCACTGGCCAGCCTCCTGGTATCCTTCCTGTCCTCCGCTCTCATCGTGAGTCCCTATCACTCTGTTTTCCACCTTCCTCAGCTCTGTGTAGTAATTCTTATTTATTTTTCCAAGTACATGGTCAAATGTTGTCTTACCAAATGGCCTTTCCTCGCCAGTCACCTGGTGTATGATAGCTGTTCCTCCAGCCCTTGGCACTTGCTGTGGCATTAGCCCCTCTTTGTTTTGTGTAATGGCACTTACCCACTGACACTGTCTTCATTTGTCTTTACTCGTCCTGTAAGATAAGCAGGCCATTTTATTTTCATTGCTGTATCTCCAGAGCTTAGAGCAGTTCTTTTTCTTTTTTTTTTGACAGAGTCACTCTGTTGCCCAGGCTGGAGTGCAGTGGCGTGATCTCAGATCAGTGCAAACTCCACCTCCCAGGTTCCAGTGATTCTCCTGCCTCAGCCTCCCAAAGTTCTTGACACATATTTAATGCTCTATAAATATTTGTTGAGTTAAATAATTAATTAATATATTTCTTTCCCTGATGCTCCCCCTACCACTTACTCCCAAAATGATGGCTAGAGAGATTGGTGTTAGACACACGTACATAGATATGAATTCTGGAAGGTTCCACGTCAACCAAGTCTTGTCAATTCAACTCTTAGGCCTCTTAGTACCCTTGAGCGTTGCTGCCATTATTTTATTATTTCTCAACACAAACTTGGAAGAGCCTGCTGAAAATGATCTTCTGTTTCCAGGCACGTTTCTCCCATTTCCTTTCCCATACTGCTAGAGTAGGTCCCTATTACTAAAATATAATCCTGATTAAACCATACAACTGCTAAAAATTCTTCAGTAGTTCCTACGGCCGACAACATACATTCCTAATGTTTGTATTGTGTAGGAGGAGATTTGATATCAACTGATAGAGGGCAGGCACTGGCTTGTTCTGACAAGGGACCCAAATGCTTAGCATGATGCTTGACATTGTGTAAACAATCAGAGTCTGCCAGTAAAGAGATATATTTTTTTTGAGAAAGAGTCTTGCTGTGTTGCCCAGGCTGGAGCGCAGTGGCACGATCTCGGCTCACTACAACCTCTGCCTCCCGGGTTCAAGCGATTCTCCTGTCTCAGCCTCCCAAGTAGCTGAGATTACAGGCACACATCACCACGCCTGACTAATTTTTGTATTTTTAGTAGAGACTAGGTTTCACCACGTTGGTCAGGGTGGTCTCGAACTCCTGGCCTCAGGTGATCTGCTCGCCTTAACCTCCCAAAGTGCTGGGATTATAGGAAAGAGAGAAATTTTAAAGTTGATTTGTCTATCTGGTGTTCATCTTTCCACTCAAGAACCTCTCCAAGGAGAGACTCATGTCTCCAAGTTGTGCTGAACGGCTTCCAACTCTTCAAAGGTAGCATGCAGCCCTGCCTCTCCGCCTGCTTTCCAGCCTCGGCTGCCCCCGCGTGTCTGCCCAAGTTCTCCTCAAGTTTTGCTTCTTCCATGAAGTTCTCATGTACTTTCTGGGTTTCTCCTAAAACAGGTCTATGGCCACCCCTGAATGCTGCTCCAGCACCATTTCCCTATAATTCTATCATAGATCACACTCCTCTGTAAGGCGCTGTGTATGTCTGAGCATAGTGCTCTTTACCCATGCAAACACAGAAGCACCAACACACAACACACACCTACACATATCACACCTGCACACACTGTGTTTCACAGTACACACAAAGGACATAAACTCCTTGAGGAAGGGGACTAGAGCACATGATAAGTGCACAGTGGACACCAACCAAATGTTTATTGAATAAATAAACAAAAGAACAAAGAAAGAGGAAAGAATCTAAGAACAAAAACAAATCCAGTGAGTGAAATTCTCAACTGCCTCTGAGTTTCAGAAGTAGACTAGCATCAAGGTCTCACCTTTGCCAAAAATCACTTAGGGTCCAATTTACAAAGAAACTATCTCATGAAGTCCGCAGAAAACTCAGAGCCTGTCAAGCACAGCTGTACCTGCGACGGTGACTACAAATATTAAAAATAGGAATGCAGTAAACTAGTAGTGCAGTCATTGGATCAGGAACAGGGGAATCCCTATTTGTGAAAGCAGCTCTCAGAAATTTGGAAAGGAAGATTGAGATGAAACAAGACGTATCCTACAACATATGTAATTCCACCTGTCAGGACTTAACAGTAAGATACCTGGTCTAAACTAACAGTACTGTTCACAAAGCTGCATAATGTAAGTTGCATATAGATTGTATGAGTCTATATTCTTTCATACTTACCTTTTCAGCAGCTGTTGATAAATTTGTATTCTCAACTAATATATTTGCTTAAACCTTCTATAATTAAAGCATACAATATTATTTCCAATGTAGCCAGTTATAAGGTTCATTAGCGAATTACCCATAATTTCTTCAATTTGCACCCCAGTGACAACTGTAAAATAAATTAACACTCCTTCTAAAAACCAGCAGTAATTAGGGTATTTTAGTTGCACCAGCATCTATAGTCACAATAAGACTAACACACATATATCCCAATAAAGAAAGGATAGGAACAAAATTTCATGTCATAAATCCAGATCCAAATTAAAATATTTCCTCTTCATAATTTCTAAATACTGTTTTCCATCTCTACAGATTTATGGAATCCTTGAAAGGATATTAACAATGACCTAGTGGCATGTTTTAAAATCCCCCTTTATCTGTATTGATTGAAATGAAGCCCTAGTACTGCTCCAATCTAACTGAAATCTTCTTCATCTAAATGAAGGACTTTTCTCTTCCTTCCGTCCCTCCTCTGCAAACCCGGTGATCACATCTTCAGCAAACACTGAAGCCCCTGGGGGCAGGAAACATGGTTTTAAACGGGCTAGGCTCAGGAGCTTACTTTTCACTGTTACATTTCTCTGAGCTAGTAATCGTTTCATGTGTACATTTTTAAAGCTTTGTATTTATTTTATATACCCTGCCATCTGGTTCTATAGCTATGTTTGCTTCCTTTTGTAACTTGCTAATAATGTTTAGAGAATGAAGATGTCTTTATATTCAGCTTCAGGAATAAAGTGAGGAATACATCTCTTTCCTGAACACTGCAGGTCCCCAGCTGCCTTACTGAGAGCCTTATATACCATTTCACGGAGGAATTGGCACGTAATAATCAAATCAAAACACATATTTCTATGTTATGCTCTTACCTCGGCATAAAAGCACATCTCCAACTACTGATTAAGTATACTAACATAAACACACAGTAGAAACAAGTTTCTATTCAGTTTGACTTAAATTCATAGAGCATGGGTTATTAGCTTTGGTCACTTGTGTGTGAAATACCCCTTTTTTAGCTGCTAGTCAATGAAAGTAGAACAAGTATAATTTTCAAAAGCTGTTCTTGATATGCTCACTGTCTTTTCTCCTTTCATCTATTTTTCCTACGTTTTAATTCGTGTGATGTTTACATTGTGAGATTCCTCTAAGAGATGTTTCAATCAATCTATTTCTCAATTGCCTACTATGTATAATGACAATCATGAAAAGGACTTGAGGTGGTCCACCTTTCCTATAAATATATATTCATTTCTTTCCATAAACATTTGGTCAGCATCAATGAGGTAGGGGCTAAGGGGCAATGAGATAGGGGCTAAGAATAAAATTGCTGAAGAAAAACAGACATGATTCCTATTTCTATGTAAATGAAAATTTAATAATTTAGTAATTGCCGTGACTGGAAAATAATTAACTGACATAATTGCTCTAAAGAAAAATAAAACATGGCTTATGGAAGTATTAGAAAAGCCTTCTTGAGGAGGTAATAAGCTGAGATATAAAATATTTAGCGGTAACCTAGGCACAGGGGGAGGATGTATGTTTCAGGGAGAAGAAACATATCCGCATGTGAAAGTTCTGTGAAAAATGGAGCACAGTGTGTCAAGGAAGGGGAATTGTTCAGTGCACTGCCTGACCGAAGGCACTGATGGGCATTGAGGGGCACCCAGCCATCCAGGGCCGGAGATACCCATCCTAATGATAACTGGCAACAGCGGAAGAATTTTTAAGTAGGTAGGATTTTATCGGTGATATTATCAGTTTTAATAATATCAATATGTCAATATGCTACAGTGTAGGAAGAAAACCAGCACAGAGTTGGGAGATGACCAAGGGAAGACACACATGGCTGTGTAAGCACCGGCAGGAAACGGCAGCGGTTCGACAAGGCAACAGTCTCAACCAGAGGAAGACACTCCCTCCTCCAGGGACCTTTGGAAACGAGCGTGGGATTCCGGATGTCACAGCGTGGGATTCCGGATGTCACAGCGTGGGATTCCGGATGTCACAGCGTGGGATTCCGGATGTCACAGTGGATTCAGATAGCTAACAGCATTTAGTAAGTGAGAGCCAAGATGCCAAATGTGCTGCATTGCAGAAGGTAGTCCCCCACAACAAATGAATCTTCTCTCAAAAAGCTAATAGTGCTCCAGTGGAGAAAAACTGGAGCAGGGTGATGTAAACAGAGACAGAAAAACGTTCATGAAACTTGGTGCTAGCACAATGTGAAAGAGGAAGCCAAATAAATGTTTTAAAATGACTTCTAAATTTCTGGCTAGCAAAACTGAATAGGTGCAATTATGAAATCGGGGATCACAAGAAAAGGTAATTATTGAGGAAATAAAGCATGACTTCATTCTTGAGCGTGTCGATTATAACATTTGAGACAGGTAGTATAGGTATTGGAAAGGCAGCTAAATAGATATGGAGCGCAGTGGAGTGGTCTGATTTATATACCTATGTGTAGGGTATGCATGGTAATTTAAAGCATGCTGTGGATGGATATAGTGCAAGAAGAGAAGAGGGCTTGAGGCTGAAAGTTGAAAAACTGACATCTAAACGTCTTGTAGGAAAGGAAGAGATAGCAGGGTCATATGAAAAGGAACAGCTACAACAAATTTAAAAATCGTGACAGATTACTGACATAGAGGCCAAGGGAAGAGTGTCTCAAGAAGGAACAAAAGGTCAATATTGCCTAATGTTATGGAAAGCCAAAATACTAACAAAATTAAAATACATCTTACTTGATAAAAAGTGATTGTTGATCCCAGTCAAGAGGGTTTCAGTGCAATGTTGGGATGGAAACACATTTGAGAAGAGTAGAGAGCAAAGAAATAGGAGAAGCCTGTAATCCCAGCGCTTTGGGAGGCCGAGGTGGGCGGATCACGAGGTCAAGAGATCGAGACCATCCTGGCCAACATGGTGAAACCTCGTCTCTACTAAAAATACAAAAATTAGCCAGGCGTGGTGGCATGCGCCTGTGGTCCCAGCTACTCAGGAGGCTGAGGCGGAAGAATCGCTTGAACCCGGGAGGCGGAGGTTGCAGTGAGTCGAGTTGCACCATTACACTCCAGCCTGGAGACAGAGTGAGACCCTGTCTCAAAACAAAAAAGAAGGAAAAAAGAAAGAAAGAAAGAAAGAAAAAGAGAGAAAGAAAGAAAAAGAAAGAGAAAAAGAAGAAAGAAAAAGAAAGAAAGAGAGAAAGAGAAAGAAAAAGAAGAAAGAAAGAAAGAAAGAAAGAAAGAAAGAAAGAAAGAAAGAAAGAAAGAAAGAAAGAAAGAAAAAGAAAGAAAGAAAGAGAAAGAAAGAGGCGGAGAAAATTAAAACAGAAAATATAGAAATGGTTCTTTCATTAAACTGTCCTTGTAAAGGAGAGGGGAGACAAGCGTAGTCTCTGAGAAGAGCGTGTTCCAGTCATCTACTGGTGCGTGGCGATACCCTCGGGAACCTGAGGGGCGTGGAACCATGCAAGTCCTTTGTGCTCTCCCCTGGTTCTGAGGGCTGACGGCGTGGCTGCGCTTTGCGTCTCTCCACTGCCTACAGCATTAGCAGGCTGAGGCTGAGGCCAAAGCCAAGGATCTTCTCATCAAAATTAGGTTGAGATGCAGGTGAGCTTATCAGTTCTTCTTCCTCAAGCCATCTGCTATTTACTTCCCGACACGTTAGGTTGAGCTCTGCTCTTGCCCTTCGTCAACATTGCTTAGATCTTTCCACGGCCTTCAGTTTTTCACATCGTACCCACCCTCAAGTCTCAGGCTTAATGTACTCTGCTCCAGGCAGAATGACTTCCCTGGGTCAGGGCCTCTCCGTGTCAAACCGAGATGTTCTATCACTGGTTGATTGCTTATTAACATATGTTCATTGTCTTTTATTAGAAACATTTATTACGCCAGGAGAAGAACAAAGCAGCTGCAGATGAGGCCCTTTGGACCTCTTCCTGAGGTGAAACTCCTCAAACTCCCTTTCTCTGAATCGGAGACAAACCTTCCAGTGACAAAGGAAAAACCAGCAAAGCATGCAGCAGACGAGGTTCCCAGCAACTCTGAAACCGAGGGAGGCACATATTCGGTTTATTTTACTGTTTTAATTAACTCTATTAGAGTATCATTTTTCCACAAGAAACAGCATCCATTTAATGTACACAATTTCATGAGTTTTGTCAAGTATAGACACTCAATTCCTAAACCACTGCCGCAATGAAGAGACACATTTCCTTCATCCCCAAATTTCCTGTGCCCCTTAGTCCACGCATCCCTCCACTGTCCTCCTCAAGTGAAGGACGATCTGTTGCTGCCAGGATTATTAATCCAAATTTCTAGAATTTATGTAAGTGATACAATACATTGTATAAACTTCTGGGCCTGGATACTTTCTGTTAATTATCTTAAGATTTATCTATTTTGTAGTGTGAGTCAGTAATTTGTTTCATTTTATTGCTAAGTAGTATTCAACTGTACAACTATATTACATTTTGTTTATCCATTCCAAAGTCATTGGCGTTTGACTTATTTCTAGTTTGGTAATTTTATGAATAAAATAGGTACAAAAATGTGAACACAAATTTATGTATGAACATATATTTTTATTTCCTTTGGGGACAAACCTATGACTTGAATGACTTGATTATGTGATCAGTGTATATTTAACTTTTTTAGAAACTACCCAACACTTTCCCACTCACCAGAAGGATATGAGAGTTCCAGCTGCTCCATGTTTTCTTCACCAACACTTAGTATGTCAGTATTTTTATTTTAGCTACTACAGTGTGTGCAGTGGCATTCAATGTAGAATGATGTACATCAGTTTTATGTGCTTACTGGTCATTCACGTGTCTCCTCTAGTGAAGTGTTTGTCAAAAATGTTTTTGTCCATTTTTATTAGGTTTTTGCCTTACTACTGAGTTATAGAAGTTTCTTTTTATTTTTTTAATTCAGTACACAAATTTATGTATACACATATTTGTAGCTTTATTTTTATTGTGCCTTTGAAGGAACAAAAGGCATGATTTTGAGAAAGCTTGACTTATCTTTTGTCTTTTGCAGATTTCACTTTTGGGTCTTACCCAGTCTTTGTTTAATCCAAGTTCACAAATATTTAGTCCACTATTTATATAAGCTTAGCATTTGCATTTAAGTGTATGAAGGTTTGAGATGCAGTGATATAAGATAAATTCTTATTTTCTTTATGTGACTATGCAGTTATTCCAGCATAATCGGTTGAAAAGGCTCTCCTTTTCTCATTGAACTGCTTTCACTGCTTAATAGAAAATAAACTGACCATATATGTATAGGTCTATTTTTTGAATCTTTATTCCATCTTATTTACTTATGTGTGTATCCTTCACCACACTGTTTTAATGTATAAATGGTTTATACTCAGGACTAAAACTAGATTATATAAATTCTTTAATTTTGCTTTTTCACTTTAATATTTTACTGGTGGTTATGGGCCATTAACACTTCCACGTATATTTGAAAATCAGCTTGCCAGTTTAAAACCTGATATTAAAAAAACCTTTGTTTTATCTGTTGATGAATTCAGAATGAATCAACATCTTAAAAATGGTGCATGTTTCCACTTATGAATATTTTTCTCAATTCACACAGGCTTTTAAATGTTTTTACAAAGCAATTTTATAGTTTTCAGTGTACAGGTCTTGCACATAATTTTATACATTTATATATAGATATTTTATTCCCCAAGATGCTATTATAAATGAAGTTGCATTTTTTATTTCAATTTGTATGTTTTTGTTTGAGATATTTGTTTTGATTTTATTAGTCTAATGTAGTTGATTGATATAATTGACTTTGTCTATAGACCTTATAACCTGAGACCTTGCTAAACTCACTTTTTAGTTCTACTAACCTTTTTAACAGGTTTATTAAAATGTTCTTTTGAGAAATGTCCATTTATATCCTTTGCCCAATTTTTGATGCAGTTATTTGTTTTTTTCTTCTAAATTGTTTTAAGTTCCATGTAAATCCTGGATATTAGATCTTTGTCAGGTGGGTAGATTACAAAACTGTTCGCCCATTCTGTAGGCTGCCTGTTCGCTCTGATGATAGTTTCTTTTCCCATGCAGAATTCTTTAGTTTAGTCCGATCCCATTTGTCAATTTTGGCTTTTGTTGCAATTCCTTTTGGCATTTTCATCATGAAGTCTTTGCCCATGCCTATGTCCTGAATGGTATTGCCCAGGTTTCCTTCTAAGATTTTTATGGTTTTGGATTTTAATCCATCCTGAGTTAATTTTTGTGTAAAGTGTAACGAAGGGGTTCAGTTTCAGTTTTCTGCATATGGCTAGCCAGTTTTCACAACACCGTTTATTAAATAGGAGATCCTTTCCCCATTGCTTTTTTTTTTTTTTTCGGTCAAGTTTGTCAAAGATCAGATGGCCGTAGATGTATAGTGTTATTTCTGAGGTCTCTGTTCCGTTCTATCGGTCTATATGTCCACTTTGGTACCAGTACCATGCTGTTTTTGGTTACTGTAGTCTTTCCATTTGTTGGAAGTGTTTGTGAAGAATTGGAGTTAATAGTTCGTTATTTATTTAGTGGGATTCACAATAGAACACATTGGATCTGAATTTTGTGTGTCTGAGAAATTTTTGTAACTGCCAATTTAACAGCACTACATGTTATAAATCTGGTCAGATTTTCTCCTTTTTTACTGAGTCAGTTTTGGTAGTGTTTATATTCCTAGAAACATGAGTTTCATCTATGTTATCAAGTTAGTTTATTTCAAATTTTTTAGTGTTGATTACAATCCTTTTTCATAAAAATTTCTATACAGTCCATGGAATGTCACCACTATTAGAGAATGCTGCTAATTAGCTGTGAATGCAGAGTGTTAACACAAAAAATTGTGTACTATTCGTGTGTGTGTGTGTGGGTAATGAGTGACAGGAATGTTTGCCAATTGGAAGTCTCCCAGATTTAGATTCCATGTTGTATAATAAAAAAATATATTATCTCAAAATGGTCCATTACTTAAATAACCACTAATAATTCCAGGGTGAACTTTACATTAGTAATAGCAAAAACCTAGTTAAAAAACCCAAATCTAACCCAAATAAAAGGCTTATGTCAATTTCCTGCGTGTGACTCTAATGGGTTTATGCTAAATCTGGTGGGGGATTATTATACTTGAAATTCATTGTGTCTTGGAGGTGTAATGTTTTGGCCAAATATAGGAAGTTTCTGGCTATCATTTCTTGAAATATTCTTTCTTCCCCTCTCTGTCACTTTTTTTTCCTTTCGATACCCCCATTACATGTTTGTTGGTACATGTGATTATGCCTGGCATTTCTTTGAGTCTTTTTTTTTTTTTTTTTTTTTTTTTTTTTTTTTTTTTTTTTTTTTTTTTTTTTTTTTTTTTTTTTTTTTTTTTTTTTTTTTTTTTTTTTTTTTTTTAGTTCTTTCTTCTTTCTCTGCCTTAGAATGAAGAATCTCAATTGTCCAGTCTTCAGGTTCACTGATTTTTTTTTCTTTCTACTTGAATCTGCTATTGAGCACATCTAGATAACTTTTTTAAAATTTTCAGTTATTATGTATTGTAATTCCAGAATTTCTATTTAGTTATTTTTTCATAATCTCTATTTCTTTGTTTATAATATCTGTTTGTTGAGAGATTGCACTAATATTTTCATTTAATATTTTGTACATGGTTTCTTTTCATTATTTAGTAGATTTATAATAGCTGCTTTAGAGACTTTATCTAGTGAGTACAACTGTCCTCAAAAACAGTTTGTATTGACCCCTTTTACTCGGTGCATGGACAATACTCTATTTATTTGCATGTGTTATATTTTTTTCCTAAAAACTGAACATTGTAAAACATATAATGTGCCAATTCCGGAAATCGGATCTCCCTCATTTCTAGGAATTGGTTTTGTTCCTATTTGGGTTCTAATGACTTTTGAAGACTCATTCTATAAAGTATTTCTCTTTTTTCAGCTACTGCCTCTGATGTCTCTTCTCGGTTAGCTTACTAGTCAGCTAATGATTGAACAGAGATTTTTGTTAAATGCCTTTCAGCGAGTATCTCTTCCTTTGCCAGTGGGCCCTGTGTATCTGTTGGGTCACATCTTCAATATTTCAGCAGTTTACAGTTCTTCCTGGACATTCACTTTCTGCCTTTGTGGAACCTCAAGGTCACTCATTGGTGAGAGATTAAGGTATTTCTTGTGCCTGCTAATATGCACATAGGCATGGGGTCTTATAGATCTCCGGAGTTACATCAGATCAGAACTTTTCAAAAACCCTGTGTATCTCATTTAACTTATTTTTGAAGTAAATTTTTTTTCAAGACTTTTGTTTTACTCAGCTGGTAGCACCACCATCACAGAGTTGATCAGCCTGCCTCTGCCTCCCAAAGTGATAGGATTACAGGCATGAGCCACTGCACCTGACTCATCGATCATTTTCAGCAAATACTTAGAGGATAACACTTTCTCAGCCAGGTGTGGTGGCTCACACTTATAATCCCAGAACTTTGGGAGGCCTAGGTAGGTGGATCACCTGAGGTCAGGAGTTTGAGACTGCTCTGGCCAACATGATGAAATCCTGTCTCTATTAAAAAAACAAAATTTACCTGGGCATGGTGGCATGCACCTGTAATTCCAGCTACTAGGGAGGCTGAGACATGAGAATTGGTTGAACCTAGGAGGTGGACATTGCAGTGAGCCAAGATCGTGCAATTGTACTTCTGCCTGGGTGACAAGAGTGACATTTTGTCTCAAAAAAAAAAAAAAGGATTTTTAATTGAGTGAGTTTTGTGTCATGTGAACTACAGACAGTTTGTGAATGGGATTTTTCTGCAGAGCTCTCAGATCAAACAGATACAGCTTTCTGGGGATGAGACTTTATCAGAAACTATGGACCTATTCCAGCCCTTCCAGTGGCGCTAGGCTCCTGGTCTTCACATCACCATTCTTCTGAGGCAACTGGTTTTCAAGGCTGCCATGGAGCTGAAAGAGAGATCAAAATAGAGCAAGTTTAAAATCTTTCAGTGATTGCTCTTCCCACCAATACTCAGCTGTTTTTCTTGCATTTTTGGTCCTCAGATTGTTGCAAGCCTTTAGTGAATTTCCAGAGAACCAAGAAAGTAGACTGTGACAATTTCAATGACTATCTCCCCCTTACTTCTATTGGGAAATATATTTTGGAGATTTTTTACTCTTCCATTCTGCTAGTGAGTATTTTTTATTCTTAACAGCATTAGAACTATATATATATATATATATATATATATATATATATATATATATAATTTGCTGCCATGCTGGCAAAGAAGCTTTAAATACCCAGACAGTATTCATATTTCAAGGTAAGTGGAAGCCATACTGTGTCCATAGTCATAGAGTTCTCCACTGGAAGCCAAAATTTCCAATCTGACAGAATCTAGGGTTGTGGGGATGGAAAGCAGACCAAAAAGATGGTATTTGACTAATAATGACAGGAATAAACTATTTCTATACCTAGATTACTACATCCATATTAGGGACCTCACCCTGTACACTGGCCCTTAGCTCATACATCATATGCTGGGGAAAGCACTCCATCCTGCTTCATGATGTTCATCTTAATTAACATGATATTTCAGTCAATCAAATTAGTACCTGAGATGAGAGCCAAAAATTGACATTTTCTTATATAGTGAGACACACTTTTTTGTAGTTCTGCCATTTTCACCTTAAGTTTATGAACTGGTTGTACTACAGGTTTAAGGAGGATGAGAAATATGAGAAGCTAACTGGTAGCAACCTACAATCTCCACATCCTGCTGTCTCTACACCAGCACGAAAAGTCCTCTCCCCTCCATCAGCTCACTTCAGAAAACCACTGAGGCCTTGGATGTGACATGAAAATCCCTTACAGGAAACCTGGTACTTTGGATCTGCTTGGGCCTGATACCAAATATTCTGATTCTATCACACACCCAATGCTGCTTTACCTGCTCCTTTTTGTGATTCGGTGGGTTTGAATCCAGTTCATCATGGGCAGCTCTGTCTCCACATTCCCTTGGTTCACCACAGTCCTATTTTAGTCTCTGCTTGTCCTGGTAGCATGGCTGCAGGTAGGCTTGAGAAAGCAGGTAGTTTTGATTGCAGAACTTGGTGGAAACTATGCAAAGCATCCTTATCCATGGAGGATACATTTCTGAATTGACCTTTGTGTCTTCACTGAGTCTTATCACCCAAGTGGCAGGGCAGTTTGCATTGCAGCCTCGATCAGCTGTAGGGTCCAATCTTGTTTTGAGCCCTGACTAAAACTTGAATCGTGTTTTATCACCTGACAAGTAGATCATAGCCGTATTTCCAAGCATGTGCTCCTCCTAAATTCTGAAGAGGTCTTCTAAATGCTTTGGGTTATTCACAGAAGCAGGAGATGTCAGGTGCAGCTAGCTGTCCTTTATCTTACAGCTAGGTCCCTGAAGTTTGTCTTAAAGGACCACATATTAAATATTTTATTATTTGAGGCTATAATTTTTCTATCACAACTACTCAACTCTGTTACTGTAGCTTGAAAGTCACCGTAGATCACCTCTATAGATGCAGAAAAAGCTTTCAGTAAGATCTAACACCCCTCCACGATAAAAACTCTCAACAAAGTAGGCATTAAAGGAGCATGCCTCAAAATAATAAGAGCCATCTATGACAAACCCACCACTAACATCATACTGAACAGGCAAAAGCTTGAAGCATTTCCTTTGAGAACTGGCATGAGACAGGAAATCCCACTCTCACTGATCCTATTCAATGTAGTGCTGGAGCTCCTAGCCAAAGCAATCAGTCAAGAGAAAGAAATAAAAGGCACACACATAAGAAAAGAAGGAGTCAAACACTCTCTCTTCACTAATGATATGAGTCTATATTTAGAAAACTCCAAAGATTCTGCCAAAAGCCTCCCAGAACTGATAAATGACTTCAATAAATTTCAGGATACAAAAGCAATGTACAAAAATCAGTAATATTTCTATATACCAGTAACATTCAGGCTGAGAATTAAATCAACAACACAATCCCAGTTACAAAAGCCACAAAATAAAATGAAATATAATACCTAGAGATGTATCTAACAAAAGAGGTAAAGATCTCTACAAGGAGAAATATAAAACACTGATGAAAGAAATTATGGATGGCACAAACAAATGGAAAAACATTCTAATGCTCATGGACTGGGATAATCAATATCATTAAAATATTATACTGCCTAACACAATTTAAAGATTAAATGCTGTTCCTACCAAATTTTTAGCATCCTCTTTCACAGAATTAGAAAAAAAATTTCCAAACTGCACGTGGAACTGAAAAAAGCCCAAATAAAAAAAGAAATCCTAAGCAAAAAGAACAAAGCTGGAGACATCACATTACCTGATTTCAAACTACACTGTAAGGCTACAGTAACCCAAACAGCATGGTACGAGTACAAAAACAAGCACATAGACCAATGGAATAGAATAGAGAACCCAGAAATAATGCCACACACCTACAGCGGTCTGATCTTTGAAGAAGTCCACAAAAAATAAGCAATGGGGAAAGGATTCCCAGTCAATAAATGGCTCTGAGATAGCTGGCTAGCCATATGCAGAAGAAAGAAACTGGACCCTTACCTTTAACCAATACAAAAGTCAACTCAAGGTGGATTAAAGACTTAACTGTAAGACCTAAAACTATAAGAATCCTAGAAGAAAATCTACAAAACGTATTCTGGATATTGACCTCTGTAAAGAATTTATCACTAAGTCTTAAAAACCAGTTGCAACAAAAACAAAAATTGACAAGCGGGACCTAATTAAACTAAAGAGCTTCCACACGGTGGGAAAGAAAAAAAAAAAACAATAAATAGAATAAACAACCTCTAGAATAGAAGAAAGTATCCTAGCCACAAATTACGCATCCAGCAAAGATCTAAATAAAGAATGTAAACAATTCAACAAGCAAAAAACAACCGTACTAAAAAGTGAGCAAAAGGCCAGGTGCAGTGGCTCATGCCCATAATCCTAACACTTTGGGAGGCTGAGGCAGGCAGATCACTTGAGGTCAAGAGTTCGAGATCAGCCTGGTCAACATGGTGAAACTCCATCTCTACTAAAAATACAAAAATTAGCCAGGCATAGTGGCAGGCTTCTGTAATCCCAGCTACTCAGGAGACGGAGACAGGAGAATCGCTTGAACCAGGAAAGCAGAGGTTCCAGTGAGCCAAGATTGCACACTGCACTTCAACCTGAGTGACAGAGCAAGACTCTGTCACCCTCCATCAAAAAAAAAAAAAAAAAAATTAACAAAAGACATGAGCATTTCTCAAAAGAAGACATACTAGTGACCAACGAACATGAAAAAATGTTCCATATCACTAATCATCTGAGAAATGCAAATTAAAGTCACAATGAGATACCAGGTCACACCAGTCACTATGGCTATTACTAAAAGAAACAACAGATGCTAGTGAGACTGTGAAGCAAAGGGAATGCTTATACAATGTTAGTAAGAATGTAAATTAGTTCAATCCCTATGGAAAACAATTTGGAGATTTTCAAAGAACATAAAACAAACCTATCATTTGACCCAGCAATCCCATCACTAGGTATGTATCCAAAAGATAATAAATTGTTCTACCAAAAAGACACATGCACTTATATGTTCATCAGGGCATTATTCACAATAGCAAAGGCGTCACATCAACCTAAGTGCCCATCAAAGGTGTATTAGATAAAGAAAATGTGGCACATATACACCATGGAATATTATGTAGCCATAAAACAAGAATGAAATTATGTTTCTCTGCAGCAACATGGATACAGCTAGAAGCCATTATCCTAGATGAATTAACACAGGAACAGAAAACCAAATGATGCATGTTCTCACTTATAAGTCAGAGCTAAATATTAGATCTATATGGACATACAGATGGCAATACTAGACACTGGGGACTACTAGAGGGGAGAGGGAGGAAAGGAGTAAGGGTTAAAAAACCAAATGTTGGGGACTATGCTCAGTACCTGGGTGGCAGGATTAATATCATCACACGATATACCCATGTAGCAATCCTGCACATGTACCCCCGAATCTAAAATAAAAGTTGAAAAAAAGTTTAATAGGAAAAAAATTAATTTTTTTAAAAAGCAATATGTTAATGAATGAACATGACTGTGTCATAACAGAACTTTATTTACAAAACTAAGACTGCAGCCAGTGGGCTGTAATTTGCCATCTCCTGCCTCAGATTATTTTAAATGCCCCAGACCTTTGGACTTCTAAAGTCTTCACTAATGTTAAAGAGCCTGAATCTTAGTGGGATTTGTGTCTCACCATTGCCATGCAAGCTTTCTACAGTATTTGTAGAACATGACACTTCCTGCTCAACATACCAACTTAGCAGGATGTCATCATTATAGTGTACCACCACGATTTCCTCTGGGATATCAATATGATTAATTCATACTGATTCACATTTGAATGATATTTTGAATCATACCATGTTGACTTAAATTCATATTCAGTTCAGCCTATTGTAATGGAATGTTTTGCCTTTCTCATGTAAAAACCATGTTTGATCAACATTACTCTCAGTGATGAGTACTGAGAAGATAGCCATATCAGTACTATAAAGCAAGTAGCAAAGGCTGTGTTGATCTATTGCCGTAAAGATGACACACTCCTAGTTGCTGCTGTAGAGGTAGCCAATTAGTCATCCATCAGGACTCATCTAATTTTCACAGGAGGCATACAGCAGATAGAATAAGGATATGATGGAGACCACCAACTTTGCATTTTCAAGTCCATGATGGTAGTGATATTTTTATGATTTACAGTTTCCATGGACAAGAAGGAGAGTACGTGACCCCAGAATACCTTTTAAAATCTCCTTTATCCATACTGTTAAGAAAATTAATTCAGCCGAGCGTGGTGGCTCACGCCTGTAATCCCAGCACTTTGGGAGGCTAAGGTGGGCAAATCACTTGAGGTCAGGAGTTCGAGACCAGCCTGGCCAACATGGTGAAACTCTATCTCTACTGAAAATACAAAAATTAGCTGGAAATCACTTGAATCTGGGAGGTGGAGGTTGCAGTGAGCTGAGATTTTGCCACTGCACTCCAGCCTAGGGGACAGAGTGACATTTTGTTTCAAAAAAAAAAAAACAAAAAAGAAAGAAAGAAAATTAATTCATGTTTGCTAAAATGTACCAATTACATTCCATAGCCATTTGGAATTATTTCTTATTTAATTTCACATAATTTTAATTTGACAGATAACTACCTCACTAAAACAAATAAAGACACTGCAAATATACACATAAATTTAACGGATGCCTTAAAAGAAATGCATTTTAAGAGCAGGATCAAGAATGTCAGTAAAACAGTGAGGTTTATTTATAAGTGTCTCAGCAAAAGTGATCCTTGATAATTTAGTTATCAAGTTTGACAGAGTAATGTTATTTTGATCTACGAAACAAATCTTCAGAGGATGTTAAAATCACTATTTGATCTTTGCCTTTACAAAATGTCCTCTTACTCTAACTGACCTAGAATAATGTTAACACCTTTTTAAGAAGTACGGAGCCTATCACAGAACTCTACATGTATACAGAGTATTTCACCAATGTCATTAAATACTAGAAAGGAAGATGATGAGGAGGAGAAACATTCGGCAGCTTAGGCCAAGTGTCACCGCATAGTCCCATAGTCATCGACGTTGTTCACTGCTACTGTTTCCTCTCTCTACTGTCAACATTTGGCCTCATGCAGTGTCATAAAAGAAGATTCCTGAGACTAATCCTAGATACACTGGTCGGAATCTCTGGCTCCGAGATCCTGGAATGCCCTCTGTTAACCAGTGGTCCTGTGTGGAATCTGAAGCACTTTAAGGTGTGTGTGCTCCAGCTCTCACTTTTGCCCTAGAAATCACTGAAAGATAGTGAATTAGGGGCCGGGCGTGATGGCTCCGGCCTGAAATCCCAGCACTTTGGGAGGTCAACATGGGCGGATCACCGAGGTCAGGAGTTGGAGACCAGCCCATCATGGCAAAACCCCATCTCTACTACAAATACAAAAATGAGCTGGGTGTGGTGGGTGACTGTGATCCCAGCTGCTTGGGAGGCTGAGGCGGGACAATCGCTTGAACCTGGAGGACAGAGGTTGCAGTGAGCCGAGATCACACCACGGCACTCCAGCCTGGGCAACAGAGCAAGACTCCGATCCCCTCCCCCTGCCAAAAAAGATAGTGAGTTAGGAGCTCAACTCCAAATTTGCTCTAGAATTTATTTATTTCAACCTTGTATGCTGATTCCTTCATGCTTCTTATTTAACTCCTCCCTTAGAAACCTATTTGATGTTTCATTTACTGGATCCATTCTCTTCCCATACCGTTATGCCCCAGGATCTAGTCAGTCCTGACTTTTTGTAACATACTCCATTTCTTTGAGTCTACAATCCTCCCTCGTTATCTTCCTCTTTTATTCTACCCCTTCCGAAAACGAGGGCTCCTCGCCCGCCCTGAGCTCCTCTCTGCTGCTGGCTTCTGCTGCAAGTCCTTCCGGCTGTGTGGTGCTCAGGGTTTTGCTCTACCCTGGGGCTGCCATGTGCCATGGAGATAGGGAAGGATAAAACAGACACTGCAGGTTACAAAGTGACCTCTGCCTTTTACCACACGAAGAAAGTAGACCAGAAAAGTTAATTGGCTGCAAGATCCCAGTAAAAATTAATAGAACACAGCTTCTGCCAAATACTCCAGGCCCGAACACGTGCAGTCATGCAGTCTTGGGCTGCGATCTGCCCTTAGGGCTGTGATCTTTTCCAGCACTGCCCCAACCTGGAAGATATGTCTGCTGCGTATTTGGCAGGACACTAACTCCAGATGCCAATGCAGCTTTTTAGCTTGAGCATGTTCTGTCAGTCATTTTTGAAAGATTGGAAACAGCTAAAATAGAGACCATTATCAATGTTTAATAAAATATCTGGAATTTTAGAAAACAAATCAGAGAAAACAACAAAAACTTAAAACCCTGAAGACTATTAAACGTTCTTGCCAAACCAATATCTTGAAGAATTTTGCCAGTGGCACATATTTACGTTTAAACATTCATTTTAACTCTGTGCGTGCTTTTAAATAAGTGATTCTATGTGTGCCATGCATAGCAGGAGCCACTGATCAAATTTATAATTATTCCAAGATCTGTTACCAAGGAAAGTTACTTGTGTGTAAACTGTTGGAAGAGTTCTTACAAGCCAGTTAACGTAAAATTTATTAAATTATAGTAAAGTCGAAAAGTCAAATTTCACCCCACCCTCTCCTTCTGTCTAGATTGTGGGGCTGGTAGTATTTGGCCTCCAGATTCGAGGAAGAGAGATGAGAGACAGTGACTAAAGAAGAAGAGGACATAGAATAACCCACAAAAGAAGTTAGACGGCTTTATAATTAAGGGGAAAAAAAGAACTTTCTGAGCTTTCACCAGATCTTTGTAAAATCCAGTATTCCAACCAGGCAAAGATGGCTTAAATACTTGGCAAAGCAAAGTTACAAGGCTTGTTTCTTATACACGCAAATGGTTCAGGCCCATGGCTGGGAACAGAAGAGAGTAACAAAAGCTATACTGAATTACGTTAATTTTTCCATTTCAAGGTGGAATCTCAGCAGATTATCCATTCAGGAAAGATGTTTTCCTTTATTACGAGTGTAAACGGGCCTGTGCCTGAGAATTAGCAATGAGACTTGGAATGGTGTGTACATATATTTATTTCCCCCAAGAGATACCTGCTAGAAGCCAGGCAAGTTGTCCCTCTCCCTGAGTGTAGAGAGACCCCCAGGTGACCTTGCTTGGGATGCCACAGCCCATGTTCAACGTATTGTTCCAACGAATTTTGAAAATCTGCCTGTGCAGAGTATCTAATCTTGGGAAGTTCTCTGTGCAAGCAGAGGGATGGGACCTATGATAAGAGCTAATGAGGAATGAGGGCAAGGGGATAATTTAAAGAATAGCTTCTCTCACAGAGGGAGGAAGAAGGACTGCCTTTAAATGGGCAAGGAAGATTGAAAATGGACACAACATGGGCTCTAAAATGAAAGGTTTAACTTCTTTTTCTTTAACTTTGGACCATGGGAATATTTATTACTAAAATCCAGTTTTTATTTTATCTATTTTCTCCAAGAGCCCAGTGAAAATTAGCCTTACACAGCTTTCATGTTAACGGCAGTGGGAAAGTTAAAGAAAGAGGTGACAAAGAGTTATGATTTTCTCTGTCACCCCTCGACAAAGGCAGAATGCAGGTAGGTGACCAAGAAGCTGGAGTAGTGAAACAGAAAATGATGGTAAGTAGGTGAGGAAGGTACTGATGCATGAGTTAGATTAGAAGGCAAGTGTGCTTTTACAAATCATATATAAAGTATAGAAGCCAAAGGGATACAAATCCCAAACTTGACAATACTCTGGTCATGCGAGAAATCTATATTTTAAACATAGTATGACATCTGCAACTCAGTGGAGAGTTGGTAATTCTCATTTTCAAAGCTCGCCTTTTCAGAGACCCTCTGGAGTGTGGCGGCCTGACTTTCTATCATAATGTTTGTTTAAGCTTGGTGGCATTCTCTCCCACGCCCACATTGTTGCTAGACTTTCTCTTCTGTTCTGTCTGGCTTCCCTTTTCTTGAGAACACTTGCCCAATAAATAACCTGAAAATATTTTTCCAATCCAACTCTACTTCTAGGGAAACTGACTTAAGACATAAATCAAGTTTTGGGTTTTGGGCTGTTTCTTTTTTATTCTTCCTTCACAAAGGACTTCCTGAATTTCTGACTTATCTACTAGCCAAATATATGTTATTTCATTATTTTTACATAGATCATTTTCACAATAGGGAGAGTTTCCAGGGAAGAGTAATATCGTCCTCTGTTAGAAATAAAGCTCAGAGTCAGAAGGAAAAATGAGCACTTACATAAAGGATTTCTCAGTAAAGTAAATTTACTTTTGTGCAGAAGGGTGCCTCTCGTAGGGCTGGTTGCCACAAGAGCACCCAAACAAAGGAGAGTAGAAGCTTTTATTCCTAACACGCAACTCCTGCCTCTGTGTCCTTTCCCCATTGGTTGGAGTCCGAATACACAATCTAAACTAGACCCAGTTGGCTAAACATTTAAAGGTTTTTGGGTAAGGTGGGTGTGTGGTGGGAGGGAGGGGAGAGGAGGAAGGGGTCTTCTGTGGTGGACTAGCAAGCCAGGCCTTTCCCAAAGAAGAAAAGGAACGTGAGCTGGTGCCATGACACGCATACCTGGGCATGAAGAATAAAAGGTTGAGCAGGCTGTTTGAAGAGAAACCTTGCTATAGCTCACAGACTCATATTAGATTCCTAAATTAAAAGCTTTGTTAATGAATAATTAAATATGCAACTTAGTGTTACACTTTTCTAAGACACTTGCTCTCAGTTTTATTAGGAGGAGAATCCCATTACAGCAAGATCAGAGGGACTAGATGGTTAGACTGCAAACACACCCACACTTTCCCATTCGTGGCCTTTATGACAGTATTTTCTCACGTAGCATCTTTTGCACATTGACACAAAATTTCTTGACTCCTCATTCTACATTGTCTTTAAGTAAAGCCACATGGAGAAGAATTTACAAGATAAGCTAGAATTTGTCTTTGGAATATCACATGGATTAGTTTATTAACCATGGTAATTGGTATTTGGAATAGGAGCTTCTGGAAGGCAAAGACTGTCTCCTCATTTTCTCTATCTGAGGATTAACGTATATCATATAATAGATCGTTACCAAAAATCTCAGGTCACAGAGGAAGAAGGTAATGGAAGCAGAAGAAAAGGAAAGAAAGAGGGAAGATAATTTATGAGAATTCTGATGAAAGAGCATGGCTCTTTCAAGGGTATTTTCAAGGAAAACGGGCCTGGCTGGGCTACAAGGAGCAGAGTAGCTAAAAGAGCTGAAAACTTTCAAAGAAAATTTCAAACTGTACTGGAGTTTTTTGCAAGGGCAGAGGGGTTCTGAGCACGTCCTCTCAATAGCTATATCCCCAGTACCGACCATGGAATCTAGAACACCAGTAGAGGAAATAAATAATTTATTGAGCATATAAACATATAATATTTTACCAGTTTAACAACCCAATGCAGTTTCGGTCTATCATTGTATTTAATAGCTACTGATAATGTTCAATTTCTCAACAGTTTTGAAATCTAGATGTTCCCAGTGACATAATTATGTCATAGGACTACACTCAGATGACACCATCATTTCTATTTTTACCTGTGTTTCTTCCAAAAATGCCTGATTCGTGAGCACGGACTGACGCCAGCCTGGCTTTGTTTGTCTTCTCTTCTTCTTTCTCTCTCTCTCTCTCTCTCTCATACACACACACACACACATTTACACACACACACACACACACACACAAAACCACAGCTTGAAAAATTTTAGGTGATGTTTCCAAAAGTGTTTCATGGCATGACCTTTATCTCTGTGTATTCATTAAAAGCCCCAGGTCTGGTTCTTAAACTTGCCGGTTGAAAAACTGAATTTGTCAGCAAGAGAATGAGAGTATTATATACCTCTTGAAAAAAACTCAATCAGTTTATAACGACTTTGCAGAAAATGAAACTGCCCACTTTCATGTACATTAAGAAATATAATTGCCATATAATTGCCATTTGGCTTATTCTGGCTTACTAAACTTCTCAAATTATAAGCAAATATCCATAAAATCCACCAATTCATGATACAGGCTTCCAAAACAGACGCTCCAAAACAATGTTAAATAGGCATAGAATGCTATTAAAAATGTTAAATATCATGATTCTCAAAAGAAACATATTGCACATATTAATATATGCAATACCATTTTCCAAGCCTTAGTCAATGTAAATGCAACCTAGTTTTAGGGGAAAAAAAAAATTGCTCTGTCTTTCCCTTTCCAAAAGTGGATATTTGGTTGCAATGTGCCTTCTCAGGTAATAATCTCCCCACTTTAAATGTGTAATGTCTCTGATTTATTTCTGTAGCTTTAATTCGTATTTTTTCAGCAAAAATTTATCAGATGATCTCATGTTTGTACTTCATATGGAAAAGTTAACAAGGGAGAGAGGTTTGGGTGACAGCTAAGCAGGAAAAGGACCAGTAACAAAGGGCTTGGCCAGCAAGGCGCAGCAGGTCAGCTTTTCCTCTACAGGTAATGGGGAGCCGCAGAAGATTTTAATAAGCAGTGAGAGGATGAGGCCTTTCATGCATTTTAAAAGATGACCCTATCTTTTAAGATTTATCTAGAAAAGAGTCATGATCAGAGAGCAGAAGCCTGTTGGGAAGTTCTTGCAATCCCAGGTAAGGAGGCTTGCACAGGCAGGCGGCAGCCCATACAGAAAGAAATTGGGATGTGTTCTATTTTTAAAATCCAAAATAAGTTACGTATTCCACCCAAGGCTATAACATTAGTGACTTTTCTATGTTCTCTCTTTAACAAAGAGGTCATCTTGATTAAACGGGATTTTTTTAAAAAGTGTTTGTGTGCTTATGATGTCAACCAGTAAAATGTGATAGATTTTAGCTAATTTTACTACCATTCTCAGTACAGAGTCTAATTTACTTTAACTTTATTTGTTTGATTTCTTAAATTTTTCATGTGTCTCATTTTTTTCCTTTTCCTATGATTAATTTTTCACTAATAAGTTGTTACTACTGAAAGCAGTTCAAAGGACACATCCCTTATGTTTTTGTCTCAATAATGTTTCTAGAATCAACCCAGAGGATCACATTATTTTAGGTTTAATCCTAAAAAGTATGTATAATCCGCTTTAATCTTTCAATCCCTAAAAACCGCATTTATTTCTGCCATTGTTCAATATTTGGTCCAAAATGGGACCATACAGGAATATTTGAGATATAAAAATAATAGAGGCAAATAATAGAACCAAGAATATGGGGATTTCTCTAATCTAAACAGTTCATTTTCACCTGATTATCATAAAAAATTAATTCTCTAATTCAGACAGTGCCAAATATCTTTTCAGATTTACCTCCCTAAGGCATGGCATATTTGCCTGGAATTCAACAGCTATTTCTATGGGTCTATATTACAGATCTTAGGTTTCTACTGGTTTATTTTTACTATAGAAAAGCTTATACTATGTTTGTATGTGAGAATAAAAATTGAATAAAATGGGCCCTGATCTTACTATATGGATAACTAATTACCTCTAAATATAAGCAAAAGCTGGTTCTGTGAAAAGAACAATAACATTGATAAATATCTAGTCAGGCTAACTAAGAAAAACAGAAAGAATACACAGATTATTAATATCAGAAATGAAAGAGGAACCATCACTACAGGTCCTATGAACTTTAAAGAGATAATAAGTGAATATTATGAACATATTATTATGCTCACAAACTGAATACTTTAAATGAAATGATCTAGTTGCTGAAAGACAATATCAGTAGATATTCTACATACGCCAATCGATATTAAATAAATACTAATAACCTTCCAAAATAGAAAGCATCAGGTCCAGATGGGTTCACTGGTGAATTCTACTGAACATCTGAAGAAATTATACCAATTATTTACTACTGAGGTTCACTCAGGGTGGTTGACAAAATATTAAGGAAATATTAGGGAAAGTTATAAGGTATAGTCTCAAACCTTTTGGAAGGCCCAAAGGTTTTTTATTATCTTGTAATAATAGGACAGGCTGAAGGCAGCTCGTTTTTGCCTTAGAGCATTAAGTCATAGGGTTAAGATTAGGGATAATATAAGCTTCCCCAGTTAAGTCTGTTTACCCCACATTCCTTTGTCTCTACTACTTTGTTTACTCATGCAAACTTTGTCCGAGATGGCCCTCCTGGCAGGAGGTTGAAGGGGGAATACCCATTAATGGTGGGGGTTTTTTTCTGGGCCCTGGTACAAAAGCTTTTATCATTTGGAAAACCACTCTTTTAACCATGTTAATTATCTAAGCATGTTGACTTAGGACCTCTGTTATTAAATCTATACTGAATAAATACAAGAAGGAACAGCTAGTGAGTCATCAGGTAGCTGCAAACCCTCTGAGAGCAGCTGACAACCTCCCTAGCCTGCTCGTTTATTGTACTTGATGTGTAATTGTATTTTATTCATCCATTGCAGAGTCAGAGTTTGCAGGACAGACTCCTGCAGATGGTAATCAATGTCTCAATCTACAGTCTTCTCAGGAAATAGAAGCAGAGAGAACACATCTTAATTCATTCTATGAGACTTGCAGTACTCTAACACCAAAACCAAAGACATTATGAAAAAGGAAAACTATGGACGAAGAACTCTCATGAATGTAGATGCAAAATTACTCAACTAAATATTAGCAAACTAAATTCAACAATATATAAAAAGAATTATAAACCATGACCAAGTGAAGTTTACTCCAAGCATGCAAGGCTGATCTGACACTTGAAAATCAGTAATATAATTCAGTACATCAAGAGGATAAACAACAAAATTCAAATGATCCTATCCATAGATGCAGAAAAAGCATTTGACAAAGTTTAACATGGACTCATGATAAAAACTCTCAGCAAACTAGGAACAAGGAAATGTCCTCAACTCAATTAAGAACACCAACAAAAAATGTACAGCTGACACTGCACTTAGTGATGAGAAGCTACATGCTTCCGCTCTCAGCTCAGGGAGCAAGACAAGGATGTCCCCTCACAACACTTGTATTCAATAGTTTACTGGAAGTTCTACATAATACAATGAGACCAGAAAGGATGATAAAACATACACAGACTGGGAAGGAAAAAATGCATTGCCTTAGTTTATAGATTATTTGACTTCTATGTAGAAAATCCCAAAGAATAAAGAAAAATTTCTGGAACTAATAAGTGATTACACAAAGGTTAAAGGATAAAAAGTTAATAAATAAAAGTCAATTGATTTCCAATATGCCTACAATGAGAATATGGAATTTAAATTTAAAGACACATCATTTGAAAAGGCACTTCTATATAAGCAAAACTACAAAACTCTCCATTGAAGATCCAAGATGGCTGATTAGGAGCAGCTCAGGATTGCAGCTCCCAGCAAAAGCACGGAGGGTGAGTTGACGTCGCATTTCCAGTCTGATTTTTATTGCCCACAGACCAGGAGACTCCCAGGCGGAGGAGCCCCACACGTCGCCAGCATGGTTGTTTTGGATGACATGGCTGTTTTGGCTGGCGCCACTGTTTTGGCCAGTGAGGCTGTTTGGCTGGCACAGCAGTTCTCCGCACAAAATACATGGGTCCAGGCATCGTTTTAGCTGACAATTAGAGCTCCTGGGATAGAGAGTCACCCATTCAACTGATAAAAAAAAGTGGGGGAGTGAAACAGGGAGCCAAGCCAGGAGATTCCCAGGCAAAAAAGCACCACGAATCTCAGCGCGACTGTTTCAGCTGGTGCAGTGGGTCACTGCATGGGAAATCACACAGATCCTGGTGCCTTTTCAACAGGTGACTGGAACACCTGGGAGACAGAGTCGCCCATTCAACTGAAAAAAAAAGGGCTCTGAGGCAGGGAGCCAGGTGATCAGGCTCGGTTGGTCCCACCCCCACAAAAAAAAACAGCAATCTGAAACGCTCTGGATTGAGAGATACACAGCAAGCACAGCTGAACTCAGGACATTCCAGCTCTGTGGGGGAGGGGTGTCCACCATTACTGAGGCAGTCCACCACTACGGAGGTAGTCCGCCATTGCTGAGGCAGCCCGCCATTGCCAAGGCAGGCCACCATTATAGAGGTGGGTCGCCATTGCCAAGGCAGTTCTAATTATACCCATATAAACAGGGCTGCTGAGAAGTTCACACAGCAGCTGGGCAGAGCCCATAGCTGCTCAGCAAAGCCTCTACAGGCAGACAGTGACTAGGCTGCCTCCTGGCTGGGCACAGCAGCCCTGAAAAAAGGCAGCAGCACAAGAGAAACTCATAAATAAAGACCTAAATCCCCAGGACAGAGCACCTGTGGAAAAAAAAGGGGGGGAGTTATGAATTCTGCTGCAGCAGACTTAAACATACCTGCCCAGCAGCTCTGAATGAACAACGGAGCTCACAGCTCAGCACATGAGCTCCTATAAAGGACAGACTGTCTCCTCAAGCAGCTCCCTGACCCCTGTATATCCAAAGAGTCACCTCATAAAGGAAAGATCAGACTGACATCTGACAGGTATTCTTCTGAGACAAAGATAGCAGAAGAAGAAACTGGCAGCAATGCTTACTGTTCTGCAGCAGCTGCAGGTGATCCCCAGGCAAGCAGGGCCTGGAGTGGACCTCAGCAGTCCTACAGCAGAGGGGCCTGAATGTTAGAAGGAAAACTAAGAAACAGAAAGAAATAACTTTATCATCAACAAACTGGACTTCCACTCAGAGAACCAATCTGAAAGTCAACAACTACAAAGATGACAGGTGGATAAATCCACAAAGATGAGAATAAACCAGCACAAAAGGGATGAAAACACCTGAAACCAGAACGCCTCTCCTCCTACAAGGAATCACAATGCCTCACCAGCAAGGGAACAAGGCTGGATGGAGAATAAGTGTGATGAATTGACAGAATCAGGCTTCAGAAGGTGGGTAATAAGAAACTTCTCTGAGCTAAAATAACATGTTCTAACCCAATGCAAAGAAACTAAGAACGTTGAAAAAAGATTTGATAAAATGCTAACGAGAATAAACAACTTAAAGAAGAATATAAGTGAATTGATGGAGCTGAAAAATACAACATGAGAACTTCGCAAAGCATGCACAAGTTTCAACAGCCAAATTGACCAAGCAGAATAAAAGATATCAGAGGTCGAAGATCAACTCAATGAAATAAAAAAAGAAGGCAAGATTAGAGAAAAAAGGGTAACAAGGAATGAACAAAGTCTTCAAGAAAAATGGGACTATGTGAAAAGACCTAATCTACATTTCATAGGTGTACATGAATGTGAAAGAGAGAATGATTCCAAGCTGGAAAATACTCTTTAGGATGTTATCCAGGAAAACTTCCCCAACCTAGCAAGGCAAGCCAATATTCAAGTCCGGGAAATACAGAGAACACCACAAAGATATTCCTCAAGAAGAGCAACCCCAAGGCACATAATCCTCAGATTCACCAGGGTTGAAATGAAGGAGAAAATACTAAGGGCAGCCAGAGAGAAAGGTCTGGTTACTCACAAAGGGAAGCCCATCAGACTCGCAGCAGATCTCTCAGCAGAAATCCTGCAAGCCAAAAGAGAGTGGGGGCCAATATTCAATATTCTTAAAGAAAAGTACTTTCAACCCAGAATTTCATATCCAGCCCAACTAAGCTTCATAAGTGAAGGAAAAATAAAATCCTTTACAAACAAGCAAGCACTCAGAGATTTCATCACCACCAGGCCTGCTTTACAAGAGCTCCTGAAAGAGGCACTAAACATAGAAAGAAACAACCGGTACCAGCCACTCGAAAAACATACCAAATGGTAAAGAGCATTGACACAGTGAAGAAACTGCATCAACTAATGGATAAAACAACCAGCTAGTATCAAAATGGCAGGATCAAATTCATACATAACAATATTAACCCTAAATGTAAATGGGCTAAATGCCGCAATCCAAAGACACAGCCTGGCAAATTGGATAAAAAGCCAAAACCCATCAGTGTGCTGTATCCAGGAAATGCATCTCACATGCAAGGATACACAAAGGCTCAAAATAAAAGGATGGAGGAAGATTTACCAAGCAAATGGAGAGGAAAAAAAAAACAGAAGTTGCAATTCTCCTCTCTGATAAAATAGACTTCAAACCAACAAGATCAAAATAAACAAAGAAGGACATTACATAATGGTAAAAGGATCAATGCAACAAGAAGAGTTAACGATCCTAAATATATACGTACCCAATACAGGAGTACCCAGATACATAAAGCAAGTTCTCAATGACTTACAAAGAGACTTAGACTCCCACACAATAATAATGGGAGACTTTAACACTCCATTGTCAATATTAGACAGATAGATGACACAGAAAATTAAAAAGGATATCCAGGACTTGAATTCAGACCTGGACCAAGCAAACCTAATAGACATCTATAGAACTCTCCACCCCAAATCCACAGAATATACATTCTTCTCAGCACCACATCACACCTACTCTAAAACCGACCACATAATTGGAAGTAAATCACTCCTCAGCAAATGAACAAGAATGGAAATCATAACAGTCTTTCAGAACACAGTGCAATCAAGTTAGAACTCAGAATTCAGAAACTGACTCAGAACCGCAAAGCTTCATGGAAACTGAACAACTGGCTCTTGAATGTTGACCAGGTAAACGATGAAATGAAGGCAGAAATAAAGATGTTCTTTGAAACCAACGAGAATGAAGACACAACATACCAGAATCTCTGGGACACATTTAAAGCAGTGTCTTGAGGAAAATATATAGCAATAAATGCCCACATGAGAAGCAAGAAATTATCTAAAATCAACACCCTACCATCAAAATTGAAAGAGCTAGAGGAGCAAGATCAAAAAAACTCAAAACCCAACAGAAGACAAGAAATAACAAAGATCAGAGCAGAACTGAAGGAGATAGAGACACAAAAAACCCTTCAAAAAAAATCAGTAAATCCAGGAGCTGATTTTCCAAAAGACCAACAAAATAGACAGACCACTAGCCAGATTAACAAAAAAGAAAAGGGAGAAGAATCAAATAGATGCAATAAAAAACGATAAAGGGGATATCACCACAGATTCCACAGAAATACAAACCATCATCAGAGATTATTACAAACAACTCTATGCACATAAACTAGTAAACCTGGAAGAAATTGATAAATTCCTGGACACTTGCATCATCCCAAGCCTAAACCAGGAAGAAGTAGAAACCCTGAATAGATCAATAGCAAGGTCTGAAGTTGAGGCAGCGATTAACAGCCTACCACCCAAAAAAACCCCAGGTCCAGATGGGTTCACAGCTGAATTATACCAGACATACAAAGAGGAGCTGGTACCATTCCTTCTGAAACTATTCCAAACAATCCAAAAAGAGGAAATCCTTCCCAAATCATTTTATGAGACCAACATCATCCTGACACCAAAACCTGGCAAAGACTCAGCAAGAAATGAAAACTTCAGGCCAATATCCATGATGAACATAGATGCAAAAATCTTCAATAAAATACTGACAAACCAGTTACAACAGCACATCAAAAAGCTTATCCACCATGATCAAGTAGGCTTCATCCTGGGGATGCAAGGCTGGTTCAACATATGCAAGTCTATAAACGTAATTCACCACATAAACAGAACCAAAGACAAAAATCACATGATTATCTCAATTGATGCAGAGAAGGCCTTTGACAAAATTCAACAGCCCTTTATGCTAAAAACCCTCAATAAACTAGGTATTGGTGGAACGTATCTCAAAATAATAAAAGCTATTTACAACAAACCAATAGCCAGTATCATACTGAGTGGGCAAAAACTGGAAGCATTCCCTTTGAAATCTGGCACTAGACAAGGATGCCCTCTCTCACCACTCCTATTCAATATAGTATTGGAAGTTCTAGCCAGAGCAATCAGGCAAGAAAAAGAAATAAAGGGTATTCAAATAGGAAAGGAAGAAGTCAAATTGTCTCTATTTGCAGATGACATGATTGTATATTTACAAGACCCCATCGTCTCAGCCCAAAATCTCCTGATACTAATAAGCAACTTCAGCAAAGTCTCAGGATATAAAATCAGTGTGCAAAAATCACAAGCATTCCTATACACCAATTCCTATACGCCAAATCAATCACATATATATACATTTATATATGTATAATATATATCATATTAAAGAGAGCCAAATCAAGAATGAACTCCCATTCACAATTGTACAAAGAGAATAAAATACCTAGGAATACAACTAACACAGAACGTAAAGGACCTCTTCAAGGAGAACTACAAACCACTGCTCAACAAAATAAGAGAGGACACAAATAGATGGAGAAACATTCCATCTTCATGCTTAGGAAGAATCAATATTGTGAAAATGGCCATACTGCCCAAAGTAATTTACAGATTCAACACTATCCCCATCAAGCTACCAATGACTTTCTTCACAGAACTAGAAAAAACCACCTTAAAATTCATATGGAACCAAAAGAGAGCCCACATAGCCAAGTCAATTCTAAGCAAAAAGAACAAAGCAGGAGGCATCACACTACCGGACTTCAAACTATCCTATAAGGCTACAGTAATCAAAACAGCATGGTACTGGTACCAAAACAGAGATATAGACCAATGGAAGAGAACAGAGGCCTTGGAGGCAACACCACACATCTACAACCATCTGATATTTGACAAACCTGACAAAAACAAGCAATGGGGAAAGGAGTCCCTGTTTAATAAATGGTGTTGGGAAAACTGGCTAGCTATGTGCAGAAAGCAGAAACTGGACCCCTTCCTGATACCTTACACTAAAATTAACTCCAGATGGATTAAAGACTTAAATGTAAGACCTAACATCATAAAAACCTAAGAAGAAAACCTAGGCAAAACCATTGAGGACATAGGCGTAGGCAAGGACTTCATGACCAAAACACCAAAAGCATTGGTAACAAAAGCCATAATAGACAAATGGGATCTAATCAAACTCCACAGCTTCTGCATAGCAAGAGAAACAGTCATTAGAGTGAATTGACAACGAAGAGAACGGGAAAAAATTTTTGCAATCTACCCATCTGACAAAGGGCTAATATCCAGAATCTATAAAGAACTAAAACAGATTTACAAGAAAAAAACAAATAAGCCCATTCAAAAGTGGACGAAGTATATGAACAGACACTTTACAAAAGAAGACATACATGAGGCCAATAAACATATGAAAAAATGCTCATCTCACTGTTCATTAGAGAAATGCAAATCAAAACTACATTGACATACCATCTCACACCAGTTAGAATGGCAATCATTAAAAAATCGGGAGACAACAGATGCTGGAGAGGATGTGGAGAAATAGGAACACTTTGACACTGTTAGTGGGAGTGTAAACTAGTTCAACCATTGTGGAAGACAGTGTGGCGATTCCTCAAGGACCTAGAAATAGAAATTCCATTTGACCCAGCAATCCCATTACTGGGTATAGACCCAAAGGATTATAGGTCGTTCTACTATAAGGACACATGCACACAAATGTTCATTGCAGCACTGTTTACAATAGCAAAGACCTGGAACCAACCCAAATGCCCATTGATGATAGACTGGACAGGGAAAATGTGGCACATATACACCATGGAATACTATGCAGCCATTAAAAACAATGAGTTCATGTCCTTTGTAGGGACATGGATGAACCTGGAAACCATCATTCTCAGTAAACTGACGCAAGAACAGAAAATCAAACACTGCATGTTCTCACTCATAGGTGAGTGTTGAACAATGAGAGCACATGGGCACAGGGAGGGGAGCATCACACACTGGGATCTCTCAGGGGGAAATAGGGGAGAGACAGCGGTGGGTGGGAAGTTGAGGAGAGATAGCATGGGGAGAAATGCCAGATATAGGTGATGGGGAGGAAGACAGCAAACCACACTGCCCTGTGTGTACCTATGCAGCAATCTTGCATGTTCTTCACATGTACCCCAAAACCTAAAATGCAATTAAAAAAAAAAAAACTACAAAACTCTGATGACAGAAGTCAAAGATTTGATAAATGTATAAACACTCCATGTTTTTTTTTTTTAATCCACGAGTACAAGAAGACTCACTACTGCCAAGATGTCAGTTCTTCCCAACTTAATTCATAGATTCACATGGAGAATGTAATGTGAAGATTAGAGTTATTCTGTTACAAGCCAAGGAACATCAAAGATGACGGGCAAACCACCAGAAGCTAGAAGAGTGGTTCTCACAGCCATTAGAAGAAACTGTCTCTGCTGATACCATGATCTTGAACTTTAGCTGCCAGAGTTGTGAGATAATAAGTTTCCACTGTTTAAGCCACCCAGGCTGTGGAGGCAGCTCTAGCGAAGTAATATAAAAACTCTACTTTCTGCTCAATTTTTTTGGTGCATGCAAAACTTATCTAAATTAATATATATTAATTTATTACTTTCAAAATTATTATGGATAAGGACTGCATCACTGGAGTTGAGAATCAAAGTATCTTTGTTATAATGCTCAATGCATGACTCAACAAATATATCATTTAGATCTTACTGCATAATTGTTTTAATAATTATTTGACTTAAACTGAGGTTAAAATTTTTGTATAGGCAACATCATATCTGGAAGGGCTCCTGGGCTCTCATTTGGTTACATTTTATCTATAATTTGTTATTTGACCTTGAGCAAATTACTTTTAAGCTTTCTAATTTCATCATCTGTAACACAGGAAGAGTCGAAATAAATGGTCCCTAGACACTCTATACTACTAAAGTTCTATGAATCAGCAATGATTGAAATGTTACTGTTCAAATTAAGAATAAATGGCCTGAGATACAATAATAGCTCACTTCTGAATTAAACTCAGTTTGAAAATTACAAAGTACCACAAAAAGTAAATTATTGTTGTGATGACACAGCTTTCCATGCATTCTATTTCCAGATACATTATCAATTCAGCAACCCAAAGAATAAGATGCCAAGTTGGGATTCAGTGCCTAAAGTATGTATAGGGAGCAGGAACAGGGAGAAGGGCCCTCAGGGCCCCGAGGAAGCAGGAAGCAGGAAGGGATTGGGTAGTACAGTACAGCTCTGAGACAGCCTCAGCCAGTCAAATGGGAGCCCCAGAGCCTTGCTTGTCTCTTACAGGAGCCCCTATCAGGTGGAAATGGGACAACCCTCTGCCCCACTGTGCTCAGTCATTAACGCGGCACATCCTAGAAGAACATGACCTCATCAAACTCCATGGCAGGGTCCACAGTGACAGCAGCTGGTGGCTGTCAGCTGTGTGACATGCCTAGCAGCAAAATGTCTCCTAAGGCAGATTGAAGCAGTCAATACCAAAGCTGCAAACACAGATATAGAGTCACATCACCAATGCAGTGATTAAGGACTGCAGTAATTAAGTTAATATATTCCCAGGCATGAGAAACTCTGTCACTATTTGGTTGAGCAAACATTTTTACTCTCATATTCATTCATTTCTTTTCTTTTCATTCAGTCATGCTCTGTGTGCTAACATTAGAAACACCATGATGTTAAAGGCAGTTCTCTGAACAAGTTCACAGTTTTCAATTAAAAAATGCAATGCACAGAACCCTTGGAGTGTCTGGGTCAAGCCACCATAATTACACAACTACTGTGATAAATTCCAAGTTTTTTTTACAAAGGATTTCCATATAACATGTAAAATTATGATACAGAGATTTGAAACAGAAAACAGTAAAAAAATTAGTTCTTATTATTTCTAAAGCTGCTAAATCTCCAAGATATGTGCTTGCATTTAAAGTTGATTTATTGGGGTTTTTTTTAGTGAGTGATATGCAGCACTGGTAATTTATTTTGAAAAGTTCACATAAAATTGTAAACTCAGAAAACAATTGAAGAAAAGAATATTGATTCTGGTGCTTCAGAGAACTAAATAGAATTTAGAGATGAAGCTGGCATATTTTCTAGAAGCATAATAGAATATGAGTGGTATGTATGTGGAAGTAGACTAATACATACTGTATACTAATTGAGTATTCTTGTCTGTGTGCTATTTGGACATTAAGCATAAAAATAAAATACAAAAGTAAAATCAGAATATTTAGAAGACAGGTATTGTTTATAGATGATGCAAATGAAACGCGTTATAAGTAGAAAATGCCAAAGAAAAACCAGGGTTGTAAGTGCTATAGAAATACACAAAGTAAAGATGGTAGACAAATATTTTCATCATTACGGACCTTCTCCTGATTATATCTGTTATAACTCAATTCATTTCCATGTTAACTGGAAGAAAAATCACTTTGATCAATTTCGAAATGGTGATATTCTCCAATGCCCATTCACAGAATTTATTTGTGTGTTGCTATATTAGTATATCATTTAATTATTTGTGCATTTGTCTCTCATTCAACTTTTAACTCTTTTATACAAGATCAATGGAACAGAATAGACACAGAAATAAATCCACGTATTGACAGGCAATTGATCTTCGACTAAGTCTACAAAAACATACCTAAAAGAAACATACATACACCAACCAACAAATTGTGCCAGAGATATTGGATATCCATATGCAGAAGAATGAAACTGGACACCTGTCTCTCACCATATACAAAAATCAACTCAAGACGGATTAAAGACTTAAATGTAACACCTGGAACTATAACAACACTACAAGAAAACCTAGAGAAAGTTTTTCAGACGTCAGTCTAGGCAAAGAATTCATGACTAAGACTTCAAAAGCACAAGCAGCAAAAATAGACAAATGAAACTTAATCCAACTAAAAAGCTTCCACATGGCAAAGGAAATAATCAGAGTCAATGGACAACCTGTAGAATGGGAGAAAATATTTGCAAACTATGCATTTCATGGAGGACTAATATTCAGAACTTACAAGGAACTCAACAACAACTACAAAAATAGCCCCATTTTCTCACTTATACCACATGTTCTCACTTATAAGTAGGAGCTAAATAATATGTAAACATGGATAATACATATGGGAGACTTCACAGTGTGGGAGGGTGGGAGATTGTAAGGGATGAGAAATTACTTAATATTAATAGATGCAAAGTCTACTTTTCAGGTAATGGTTATACTAAAAGCCCAGACTTCACCAATATGCAATATATTCACATAAAAAACTGCACTGATACTTCTTAAATACATGCAGAAATACAAAACCCTTCTATGTAGACATATTGTTTTATCCATCTCTGTATTCCCTGAGTTCAGTATGAAAATGGACATGTAACAATGAATCAACAGAATATTTAATAAACAGCACAAGAGATGTAGGCGATGGCTCAGATATTACCGTTAGTTTTTTTTTTTTTTTTGCTTTCTTATCAATATTGAATCAATGTTTTGTAAAAAGCCTTCTAAAATGAATAAAACATTTAAGTTCATTTAGAGTAATAAGAACACATGTCAGAATTCTGTGTCTAGCTTACTACTGGGCAACTATGTCTTCCTTTAAAAATCATTATTATTTCTGGTGCCACACTCACCTAGAGAAAACACCCTTGCCAAAGAAATCTAATGTATTGGTTTTCTCATCTCTATGCCCCTTGGGGGAGAAAAATCAGCTGGAAGTTTAGAAAACATTTAAAAGATATTAACAATATTTACTCATCTCCAGGGGTATTCATAAAAGTAATTTATATTCATTCACGTGAATTCAAGTCTTCCTTCTTAAATAGTGTGTGTCCACAATAATCAAATTCTAGAAAAGATTTCTTCTTCTGAAAAACGGTGTTTATTTAGGAGATTTAACTGTAGACACTTTTCACTAAACATAAATAACAATTAAACTTTAGACATACGTACTTATAAGAAGCAATGTTCAAAACTGAAGACATTTGCTAGGGAAACTCCCAATAGCATTGTAAGAGAAGTGATTTGTAAGCAAGTTTGTTTCATAGATGACTGAAACACCTTAATTTGCTTATCATGTATTAATAATAGCTGAGGAAACTAAAACATTCCATTCCTTGTTTTGCCATATGATTAAAACGATTGGCATCTTTTCTGTTGTTTTTTGAATTTTTCAGACATGCCATAAATATTTTTGGTTAACAATTTCAAATTTACTTTTCTCCTGTGCAGTCGCTAAGTAATCATTAACTTTCTAATGTGTACATTCTTCCATCATTCAGGTTTCAGTGAATAATTTGTTATCAAAGCCTTATACAATGTAGAAAACTGTGCAAATGGAATCTAGAATGCCCTATAAGAAACCTTCATTTTTTGTTAGAATTTGAATGTAAGCTTGGTTCTAAGACTGTCATAATAGAAAGATTTTATTTCTGTTTTATACACTACTTTAACCCATTGTTTTTCTCATTCCCCTTCTGACATTTCCATGACATACTTTATATCTACACCAGTTATGTAGACTTGGATTTCTGTTCCAATCTCTTTTTCAAATAGTTTTTACATTGTTCTCCTAGGTTAACCCATATTTACCAGAAAAAGTATATGGAAAATATCATACAACATGTGTATTCCATTCCACAAAGCTTCAGAAAAGAATGATGTCGTGCCTGATCCAGCCTCAATTTAGAGAAAATGTGTATTTTATTTTACCGTTTATTGTAGATTATTTTTATCTCAAATGGAATTTAAGAAAGAAAAGTTCAAGCTATTCAACAGGAAATATCTTGAAGGCTTTTAAAATGTTGCTTTGAATTAGAAACCTTTTTCTTCACTATTTTCAAGTATTCCCATCTTGTCCTTTTTAAAGAAATTCCACAAACAAATCTCATTTGACCAGATTTCTCCCTCTGGCTACTAATCAAATGATTCCTTTCCTTTTAATCTCAACGTCTTAAATATATCTCTGTATTTCAAGAGGCAGTTCAATTGTCACGTTTAATTAGAAATGTGACAATAATTAGCAAATTCCAGAGAATTAACTTAAAATATTAAAAATATTGAGCATATTAAAATAATAAATGAGAGTAAACTACAAAACCAGGGCTTTTGTGTTAATTTTCCCAAACTTTTCCAGCCTATAAGGTCACATTATCCTGTAATGTCAGTCGGTAATATTTTAAAAACCCAACCTGCTGGTCTCGGCTGAGGCAATCATCTTGCTCCTGCCGCGTGCTGGTGTTGGAGGACCCTCCCTGCTTCAGATTTACCAACAGCATGAATCAAGAAAAGTTAGCCAAGCTTCAGGCTCAGGTCCGGATAGGGGGCAAGGGTAAAGCTCGCATAAAGAAGAAGGTGGTACATAGAACAGCTACAGCTGATGACAAAAAGCTTCAGAGTTCTCTAAAAAAACTGGCTGTGAATAATATAGCTGGTTTTGAAGAGGTGAACATGATTAAAGATGATGGGACAGTTATTCATTTCAACAATCCCAAAGTCCAAGCTTCCCTTTCTGCTAACACCTTTGCAATTACTGGTCATGCGGAAGCCAAACCACTCACAGAAATGCTTCCTGGAATATTAAGTCAGCTTGGTGCTGACAGCTTAACAAGCCTTAGGAAGTTAGCTGAACAGTTCCCACGGCAAGTCTTAGACAGTAAAGCACCAAAACCAGAAGACATTGATGAGGAGGATGATGATGTTCCAGATCTTGTAGAAAACTTTGATGAGGCATCAAAGAATGAAGCTAACTAAAATTTTGGTTTTTGGAAGCTGGCATGGACTAGATTTAACAAATCAACTATGTGGTTCCAAAGTTTTACAGACACGGAGAACATCACCTGTTACTAGTTACTTGTTCAGTAATATAAATATTTTGTATATTAATAATGCTGTTTGTTCAGCATTTTTTGGTCATTTGATTTTGCATTTTGCACTTCCTCCCAGATATTTTTTTTTGTGGTCAAAATATGAAGTATTGGTGCAAAAAAAAAAAAAAAAAAACCCAACCTGCTTAACTGCAGGGAATCTAGTCATCTTATCTCTAAGTATGGTCCACAAACCTCAATGAATTCACAAGTAAGCTGCTGGTGTCCAAAAATTAAATTAATAAAAGTACCCAATTTATATTTAGTTCTATGTAAAAATGAAGTCAGTTTTTCTAATATTTAATTTATATGTTGACACTGGTTTCTTCATTTGATCCCAGTGGTCCTGTGCCACATATAGTAAGTCAGAAGGAGAGTAGGGGATCACACTCCTGAAGTGTTGACTGGGTCACTTTCACTGATATATTCTTTTCCAGCATGTCATGTGAAATTATAGTTCACATGTGCCTAATTATATAAGTTTATAGATGGATTACTTTTCTAATTTAGGTTCAATTAACCTCAAAAAATAGACAAGTAGCAAAAAGTGCCCTACAAAAAAAAAAAAAAAACTATGGGTCAAAGATAATTTTAATAATACAAGTGTACAAACTAGAAAATAGCAGATCTGGTATTCTTCAAATTAAGAATTTTTACTATATAATAAGATTCAGATCCAAAATATTTATAATAACCAAGATAATTTGTAATGGAAATGTACATTTTGATTATGAATGTATAAATTATGTTTTGAAATGTTACCTAATTATGGCATATTTATATAACTGGAAAAGTATAAAATATTAATGTTTACTGATAGAGATATGTGTACATAAACTTCCAAATATGTGCAAACTGAAGAAATTAAAATATTCTATTCCTCTTAAAAAGCTGGATGACCAAAGGATTATACACTAATTTTAAGGATATATGAAAATCAAGCCAGTGAGAAATATAAGGGTAAAATATATTAACTGTCTTAATCTTGGTGTTGATAATTGAAGTAGACAGGGCAAAAATTAAAAAAGAAAATCTAAGGCAATATCCACACAATTTTGCCTTTCCGAAGTCACACCATATAGTTCAAAAAAAATCAAACAGATAATTTAAATAGGTACCCAGTAGGTAGTATCACCAGAAAATTGGCAGAAAAAACTTCAAATCTTTTGTTGAAAAATCCAGTTTCAACAAAGCCTTCTGGTAATTTCATTTAAAGATGTTCTAAATAAAATGACTAGTTTAAAGACAAAAATCACAAAATGCACAATAGAAAAATGCATATAAGAATCAATAGCAATAATGGAGAGAAGAAAATAGATTCAAAATATTTGGATAATGGAATCATTTAACTCTAAACACAAAATATATATATTTAAAGAAGTAGAAAGCAAAGACCAAAAATATTTGAAAGCGGATAACAAATAATGCCTAGAACTGTAAAGATACAATAATTTACATTTAAAACTTTAAAACTCATTCGATGGCTTAGTGAACACAAAGAGCTGAAGAAATAACTGCAGAATTGGAAGATAAGGATAAAAAGTACCTAAAATGCAGGAAACAATTGTGAGATATGGATAATGGAGTAGATATATGCCAAAAGTTGGTTATTGTATAGAAGGTGTAAAATTGATTTTTACAAAAACTTAGGCAAACTAATAAATAAAAAAGAAACCTCAGATAGTAATATCTATGTCTATATCTACAATAGATTTATAGGATTATTGAAATTTCTAGACAAAAAAAAAAAAATCCCAGAAAAGTATTTTTGCAGACAGAGAAACTTTCTCTAAAAGACATATAGAAAGGCACAGTCCTGCTAAGAGCTAAAACAATCTTAAAAGAATGAGGTAGAAGGATTTACTACAGCCATTACTATAATTAAGACAGTGTAGCCTGGTGCGGTGGCTCACATTTGTAATCCTAGCACTTAGGGAGGCCAAGGGGGGGCGTATCACCTGAGGTCAGGAGTTTGAGACCCACCTGGCCAACATAGTGAAACCCTGTCTTTAGTAAAAGACAAACATTAGCCAGGCGTGGTGGCAGGCACCTGTGGTCACAGCTACTAGGGAGACTGAGGCAGGAAAATCACTCGAACCTGGGAGGCAGAGGTTGTAGTGAGCCAAGGTCATGCTAACTACACTCCAGCCTGGGCAACAGAGCCAGATTCTGTTCTGTCTCAGAAAAAAAAGACAGTGTGGCATTGGTGGAGGGATCTATGAATAATCAGTGAAACAGAATACAGAACTCACAAGTAGAAATAGACCAACACAATATGTTCAACTGATTTTTAACAAAGAAGCAAAAGCATTGCAATGGAAGAAAGATGGGCTTTTCAACAAAATGGTACCAAAATAATTAAACATCCATAATAAGAAGTGAATCTTGACTTAAATCTCACATTTATGATAAACATTAACTCAAAATTGATTATAAAGTTAAATATAAAACATTCAACTATAAAACTTTAAAAATATGAGAAAATCTTTAAGATATAGGACTTAATACTCAAAGTGTGATTCATGAAAGAAAACCTGATAAATTCAACTTCATCAAAAATTTAAAATTTGCTTTGTGAATCATTGTGTTAAAAGGGTGAAAAGAGAAGCTACAGACCAGGAGAAAATATTTGCAAACTACATATCTGCCAAGGGAATTATATCTAAAATATATATTTTAAAATTCTGAAAACCCATCAGTCAAAAAGCAAATGATCCAATTAGAAAACTGGCAAAAGACATGAACAGTATGTGAACAATGTTCAACTTCATTAGTCACTAGGGAAATGCAAAATAATACAAGACATTTTATCAGAATGACTAAAGTGAAAAAAATAGAGACAGCAATAAATTCTTATGAGAAGGTGGAGGAGAGATCCAAGATGGCGGATTAGCAACAGCTCAGGATTGTAGCTCCCAGGAAAAGTGCAGACAGCAAGTGGACACCGCACTTGCAGATGATTTTTTGTTGCCCACAGACTAGGAGATTCCTGGTAGAAGAGCCCTACCCAGTTGCCAGCGTGACTCTTTTGGCTGGAGCAGCTGTTTTGTCAGCGCCCTGGCACAGCGCTTCTCAGTGCGGAGTATACGGGACTGGGTGCCCTTTTAGTCGGGCTCTCTGGTCCCATCCCCACAAAGAGAACAGCAATTGGAAGCGCTGAGGACTGAGAGTTTCACAGCAAGCACAGCCGAACTTGGGAAGGTCCAGCTCTGTGGGGAACGGGCGTCAGCCAAAGGAAAACTAAGAAACAGAAAAACTTCATCACCGGGTGGAGAGAGATCCAAGATGGCTGCTAAGCAGCAGCTCGGGGTTGTAGCTCCCAGTGAAAGCGCAGAGAGCAAGTGGACGCCACAATTTCAGATGAATTTTTGTTGCCCACAAACTGGGAGATTCCCAGCAGAGGAGCCACACGTGTTGCCAGCATGACTCTTTTGGCCAGCGCGGCTGTTTTGCCAGCGCCCCGGTGCAGCACTTCTCAGTGCGGAATGTACGGGACTGGGAGCCCTTTTAGTCGGGCTCATCTGGTCCCATTCCCACAAGGAGAACAGAAAGCGCTGAGGACTGAGAGTTTCACAGCAAGCACAGCCAAACCCAGGAAGACCTAGCTCTGTGGGTAAGGGGTGTCCACTGAAGGAAAACTAAGAAACAGAAAAACTTCACCACCAACAAGCCAGATGTCCACTCAGAGACCCAATCTGAAAGTTGGCAATTACAAAGACGACAGGTGGATAAATCCACAAAAATGGGAAGAAACCAGTGCAAAAAGGCTGAGAACACCCGAAATCAAAATGCCTCTCCTCCTACAGGGGATCACACCTCCTCATTAGCAAGGGAACAAGACCTGACAGATAATGAGCGTGATGATCTGTCAGAATCAGGCTTCAGAAGGTGTATAATAAGAAACTTCTGTGAACTAAAAGAACATGTTCTAACCCAATGCAAAGAAACTAAGAACCTTGAAAGAAGATTTAACGAAACGCGAACGACAATGGACAACTTAGGAATAAAAGTGAATTGATGGAGCTGAAAAACACAACACGAGAACTTCATGAAGCATGCACAAGTTTCAACAGCTGAATAGACCAAGCAGAAGAAAGGATAACAGAGGTTGAAGATCAACTCAATGAAATAAAGCAAGAAGGCAAGATTAGAGAAAAAAGGGTAAAAAGGAATGAACAAAGTCTCCAAGAAATATGGGACTATGTGAAAAGACCTAATCTACGTTTGATAGGTGTACCTGAATGTGACGAAGAGAATGAATCCAAGCTGGAAAATACTCTTCAGGATGTTATCCAGGAAAACTTCCCCAACCTAGCAAGGCAGGCCAATATTCAAGTCCAGGAAATACAGAGAACACCACAA